>QANZ01025573.1:49917-83562 GCA_003254925.1 Chamaecrista fasciculata | reverse complement strand
TGCATTAATTAAATTTCAGAAATTATTCAATTAATTTCTTTTTCAAAATTAATTTACTTTTGATTTTTTAAATTGTTTTTGCTGACATGGCATCACATGAGAACCCCAGAACTCAGCTTTATAGTTATATATAGATTTGAATATTTTTTTAGATTATTTCACTTGATAAATATACATACTATAATTATAATTATCAAATATTATCCAAATAATTTTCTATGATCACACTTACTTTTTGGTCCTTCATTATGTATTGACTAAACAAATCAGCTTCTAAAAAAATACGAGTTGGTTGATTCATGTGAGATTAAAATCGTGAACAATTTGGTCCCTAGGTTAAAATAATAGTCACCGTCCATCTGGTTCTCTCTCTATATTAGATTATAATTATTTAATTTCACCAAAATAAATTCTAGACAAAAAAAACTTGACTTTGGAATCATCTAATTTTTACCGAGTTAACGCATTTGTCCTTAATAGAGAAAATAAAAATTGAAAACATATTGAGTTATTCTAAAATAGTTATGAGTTGTTATTTAAAATCAAATTTTTAAATATATTAGTTGAATTTATATAGTTACTTTTTTAAAAAAGAGGAACAAAAATTATTTTTAATAATAAAAATATAATATTAATTAATATTTAAATAAAAATAAATTATTATTATTATTTTATTAAATATTAAAGATAATTAAAAGTAAAAAGTTAATTATAATAATTTAGAAAAATAAATGTTGAAAAGAATTGGTGAAAAGTGATGTGATGTAGAGAGATTGTTGTAGGTAAGGGTGTTCAAGACCCGACCCGGCCCAGGGTACACTCATTTTTGAAAAATTATTTTTTAAAATTTATACTATATAAATTTATATTTTTCTACTACTAAATATCTTTTTTATTGTTGAAAATACATATGTATTATTACTTTTAGGTTAAATTACACAGAAGGTCAATGTGGTTTGGCCCATTTACAGAAAGATCCTTGTGGTTTAAAAAGTAGCAAATAAGGGTATGTGGTTTACTCCATTAACAAAAAGGGTCCTAAGGAATATTTTCGTCCAAAATTTGACGAAAATCTTAGCTAAAATACCTTTTTTATACCCTAACTATTAATTTTTATGCGTTTAACTTCATATTTGTATGAAATTTGACGGAAATCTTAGCTAAAATACTATTATAAGACCCCAATTAATACTATAAAACTTTTCTTTTTTTGTGTCAAAGTCCTTCTCTCATACAAGTAGGAAGTCAAACACATAAAAATTAATAGTTAGGGTCTTAAAATAGTATTTTAGCCGAGATTTCTTTCAAATTTTGGACGATAATATACCTCAAACCCTTTTTGGTTAACAAAGCAAACCACAAGCCCTTATTTGTCACTTTTTAAACCACAAAGACCCTTTTCTGTAAATGGATCAAACCAAAGGGACCTTCTGTGTAATTTACCCTTATTTTTACCAATTGTATAGAAAAAAAATACATAAATATATACTTAATCTTCATTAAACCAATATTTTTTGAAATATAGATAATTATTGTGATAATAGGCCTAATAAATTGGAGGCTCTAAGGACCCGGGCTAATGGCGGTCGAGGCCCATTCAGGGAGATTACTTGATCAAGGACGCCAGATGGGCCCATACCAGCCAAGAACGCCATAATCAGTCCGACAGCAAAGGACATGGATCATTGGCGCCTAAAGACCGATAAGGGAATCATCCACCTTGGGCGCCGAATAATTACACGCCAGGTGAGAGCGCCAACATTTAGGCGCCCACAAAGAGTACATGCGAGAGAGCGCCTCCGCGACAACCAGGAGCCAGGTAGAGGTTAGAGGATACACGACTCTCTCATTATCAACACCCTTGACACAAATCTTAACTGCCAAATCAGTTAAGATCGTGATCAGTTAAGGTTTTCCTGAATATCTGCGCCAGGTCAGCAGAATTGGTTAGGATCACAATCGGATATGGAGCCAAATCTGGATCCTATCAGATTATCCTCAATCAGTATAAAAGGGAAGCCAAAAGCACTGGAAAAAGGTACGCACTATTCCTATTTACACACATTATTGCTCTCAAGCTCTTTTCTGACTTAAGCATCGGAGGTGAATCGCAAGGCCATCCCTGTGCATTCATTGACTTGCAGGCGACTTTTGACCCAGAGTTGCTTCATCGAACCAGGTAATGCCCTCCGGCCAAAACCAGGTTCATCACTGGCGCCGTCTGTGGGGACTTTTATTTCAAAGTTCAGATTTAATTTATAAAAGTGTTGATCTTAGTTTAGAATTTTTTTTTTCTTTGGATACATGAACGATAAGGTTGGATCATATACATTTTTTCCAGTATTATTGTCTTATCTAACCTGTGTGCTTCATCGAACCAGAGAAAAAGATGACATCTACAGAAATCGGCAAGATGACATCCACTCCAACTGATCAACACGCTTCAGGAGGCTCAGTAGCTCAATCCGCACAGGATTCGACGCTCGCTCCTCCCCCAGGATTTCCAACCATCCAGGAAGCCCCTACGCTGCCCAACCCAGCAAATACGGGGCAAATTACCATAACAGCGGAGGACAAGATCGCTGCACTCAAGGCTGACATGCGCATCGAGATGGAAGCACTGCGCAAAGACATCCGTGATCTGATTACGGGCAAGGGAAAGCAAGTTGCTGAAGAAGCAGACCCAGAACCCGTACCTCCAGAAGGAAATCCAGAAAACCTAGAACAGGTGACAGCTCCCATGAACAACCCACTACCTGTCCAGGTGACAACCCAGCAGCAGGCTCCTAACCAAACCGCTCAGCTCACCCAGCAGCAAACTTGGGTGGGCGCCTACTCTTATCCACCTCACAGTTACTATTACCCATAAGGGTATTATCCTCAATATTACCCTGGGTATGGTGTCTATGGAGGATCCGCTGGAATGTACCAGCCCATGAGCGCCTCAGCACCAGCGCCAGAATCGGCGCCCTATGGAAGATCTGCTGGAATGTATCAGCCTATGAACGTCCAGGCACCAGCGCCAGAATTGGCGCCTCCACCCAATTCGGCGTTCCCGACCACAATGCCCCCACTGGCTGAGGGAATATTTGCCCCTCACGTGCAAGCTGTTGAACTAGACAGGCATTACAAAATGCCCATGAAGCTGACGCCCTATACCGGGGAAAAAGACTCGGAGGATCATTTGCTCAGTTTCAAGGCCGCCATGAACATCTCCAACCTAGGAGATCCTCAACGATGCAAGTTGTTCCCAATAACTTTGGAAGGACCAGCTCTGGATTGGTTCTCCAAACTGCCGGCGGGCTCGGTACATTGCTTTAAGGACCTGGAAGAAATGTTTAAGAAGCGATTCGCCACCAGCAAAGTATACAAGCAGCCTATGGCGGTCTTGACCGACATCAGACAGAACAAGGGAGAATCACTACGAGACTACTTGGCGAAGTTTAACAAAACTCTGCTGAGTATCAAAGAAGTGGACGACAAAATCGCAGTGTACTCATTCCTGGCAGGAATCAGACCAGGCCATGCACATAAGGAGCTTACACATAAGGCTCCCAGATCTGTCGGAGAGCTCCTCTCAATGGTTGAGGAGTTCATAACAAAGGAAGACTTAGACAAAACCCAGCGTGATCGCTTCGCGAGAATTGAACCAGACACTAGAAAGCCATATGGAAAAAACTCGGAGAAAGCTGGCGGCTCCCAAGCACCGAAAGGAAGGGAATACTCCCGGCGTCCACGATCCCCACCCAGCGGAAGGCATGTTGTCTACACTGTTCTTGTCGTGTCTCAATCAAAGGTTTTCCGAGAAATCTGCAACACAGGTCTACTACCGAGACTTCCTAACCGCCCTAGGAGAGCAGGGCGAAACGTTGATACTAGCAAATACTGCAGGTATCATAGAACAGAAGGACATACAACAGATGAGTGCATTGTCTTGAAAGACGAAATCGAAAACCTCATCAGATTGGGACGCCTCCCATCTAGATTCATTAAAAAGAATGGGAGTAAGAGGCCGTCTAGAGAAGAGAAAAACACTCGCGAGCATAAGAAGCCGAGAGGAGGAGGCGCTGATGGCGAAGAAAAGAAACGGGATCGGCGCACACCGCCCAGAGATGACAAACCATCTGGGATCATCCACACCATATCAGGAGGTATAGAAAAAAGTGGCGCCAAGACTCTGCATAAGAAGAGGAAGGTGAATCGATCCATACTTAGGATTGATTACAAGGAAGCATCTAAAGCAGAAAGATGGGTTGAACCCATAACCTTCACTGACGATGAGTTGTGGGAAGTCAATCAGGATTATGATGACCCTATGGTGATCACGGCACGAGTCGGCACCTTTACAGTTGAAAGGATCATGGTGGACCAAGGCTCGTCCGCTGACATCATCTATAAGCCATGCTTCGATCAGCTGGGCGTTCCACGGTCAGACCTCAAAGAACACCATGGACGCCTTATCGGGTTCACAGGAGATCAAATACCAGCCCTTGGTAGCGTCGACTTACGACTCACCGTGGGGGAGAAGCCAAGGGTGACGAGTATTATGGTGGAGTTCTTGGTGGTACAGGCGCCCTCAGCGTACAACGTCCTTCTTGGGCGTCCCTCCCTAAATAAGATGCGAGCGGTGATATCCACTGCTCACCTTCGCATGAAGTTTCCAACGCCACAAGGAGTGGGTCAAGTGAGAGCGGATCAGAGGACAGCCAGACAATGCTATGCCATGAGCCTGGCAAAAACTAATGAAGAAGAAAGAAAGAGGAAAACGCGAGCAAGTGCATCGGCTGATAACGCCACGAATAGAGGGAAGCTTGAGGGTTCGAACGACGACATAGAGGACTTCAGGGATGAGATCTCGAATCAAAGGCCCAAACCAACAGGAGATTTGGAAGTGATACCGCTAGGCAAAGACGCCGAAAAAACGGTTCAGATTAACATGCTCCTTCGTGAAGAGGAGAAGTCCGAACTCATCCAACTATTGAGGGAATCTTCGGACGTCTTCGCCTGGTGTCCTGCACACATGCCAGGAATTGACCCAAAGCTCATCTGTCACAGTCTGAACACCGATGGCAGAAGAGGAGTGATCCAACGAAAACGCCTCTTTGGCCATGAGCGCCAAGCGGCAATCAAAGAAGAAGTTAGTAAACTACTAACCGCGGGATTTATCAGGGAAGCCAAGTACCCTGAGTGGCTCTCCAACGTGGTACTGGTCAAGAAATCCAACGGCAAGTGGAGGATGTGTGTAGACTTCACTGACCTCAATAAGGCGTGTCCAAAAGATCACTACCCATTGCCCAATATCGACAAACTTGTGGATGGGACTTGTGGTCATCAGACGATGAGTTTCTTAGATGCCTTCAGCGGATATAACCAGATCAAAATGAACCCTGAAGACGCCGAGAAAATGGCATTCATAACGGAGATGGGCACGTACTGCTACACGGTGATGCCTTTCGGACTAAAGAATGCGGGCGCCACCTACCAGAGAATGATGGATCTTTTCTTTAAAGATCACATTGGGAAGAATCTGGAAGTCTACGTCGACGACATGGTGGTGAAGACAAAAGAAGGCGGAAAGCACACCGATGATTTGAAGGAGATCTTCAACCAACTACGAAAGTACCAGATGAAGCTGAATCCCTCAAAGTGCGCCTTCGGCGTCAACGGGGGAAAATTCCTCGGATTCATGCTCACCAACAGAGGAATCGAAGCAAACCCGGACCAGTGCAAAGCTATCCTGGAGATGCACTCTCCTAGGTCAGTTAAGGAGGTCCAACGCCTCAATGGAAGGTTAGCGGCACTACACAGGTTCCTGTCAAGGTAGAGGGCGCCACCGCCACCCCAATAATAAAGCTTTGGAGCTATTTTCTTTTGACAAAGCCTTGACGGCTTCTCTTATTTATGTTTTTAAAATTTCTGGCAGTTAAGACCACCCATGTCTGGTCTTTATCATTACAAGAACGCCATTTAAATTCTCTGTAAGCCGTCTTTTCGACGCACCATCTTTAGTAATAAAACGAGCATTACTCATTAATGATCTCCTTTACATTCAAGTCAGCTGACAAATGCTTGCCTTTCTTTCGAACATTAAAAGCAAACAAACGATTCGAATGGACCAAGGAATGCGAGGAAGCCTTCCAAAGGCTGAAGGCGTATCTGGCGTCACCGCCGATTCTGGTAATCCCAATCAAGGATAAGCCAATCTACATCTATTTGGCGTCCACGGACGATGCCATCAGTTCGGCCTTGGTTCTCGAAGATGGGGAAGAGCAGAAACTCATCTACTTCACAAGCAAAACGCTCACAGGAGCCGAAAAAAGGTATCATCGCCTAGAGAAGCTAACTTTTTCATTACTTCACTCAACTAGGAAGCTGAGACACTACTACCAGCAATACCAAATAATCGTCAGAACGAATAGACCCCTCAAGCAAATGATCGAACAACCCGATATTGCTGGAAGGATGTTAATATGGTCCGTGGAAATCTCAGAGTACGGGATCGCGTATGAGCCAAGAAGGGCCATTAAGGGGCAAGCATTAGCTGATTTCATAGCAGAGATGACTGGACCAGAAAACGCCCAAAATTGGACTTGGAGTGTACATATCGATGGCGCCGCGTCGAACTCCCAACGCGGAGCAGGAGTCGTCATGCGAGCCCCAGACGGCTCCATCATCGAACAGTCTATCCAAATCGAGTGCCCCATTACCAACAATACGGCGGAATATGAGGCGTTGATCGCCGCCTTGAAATTGGCAGCAAACATAGGCGCCAAGAGATTGGAAATCTTCGCAGATTCTCAATTGGTAGTACAACAGATAAACGGGGAATATGAAACCAAAGACTCAACCATGGTCCAGTACGCCGAAAAAGCAAAGAAGATCATGGAAGGATCAGGCATAGACGCCACTTTCAAACATATCCCACGAAGCGAGAACGCCCGAGCCGACGAGCTCGCCAAGTTGGCATCTAAGCCAAACAAAGGGGGAAGGAATTCCATCATCAAAACAACCCTCAGGGAGCCCTCGATACTGGAACAGGACATTCTTCCTACGGAGGAAGTCGTTGATTGGAGGACGCCAATATTCAACTATCTGGAAAAAGGCTCCCTTCCCCCAGATAAAAACGAGGCAAGAAAAGTCGCAAGGAGATCTGACAGGTACTTTATCAGACAAGGAGCGTTATACAGGAAAAACTTCAGTCACCCGGGGGCCAAGTGTATAGCAAGGAACGAAGTCACCAGGGTGTTAACTGAAGTCCATGAAGGCCTATGTGCCAGTCACCAAGGCCCAATGGCTATGCGGAGAAAGATCCAGAGGGCAGGCTATTACTGGCCCACGCTACTACAGGACGCAGAAGGCATTGTTCGCTCATGCGAGAAATGTCAGAAGTATGCCAATATGGTCCATACTCACGCATCCCCCATGAGCGCCATCACCTCACCTTGGCCGTTTGACTTATGGGGAATCGACATTGCAGGACCATTCCCAACAGCGGCCTATCAGAAAAAATATCTCATAGTCGTCGTGGACTACTTTACAAAATGGGTAGAAGCCAAAGCAGTGGCGTCCATAACCTCGGAAGCCATGGAGAAGTTCCTATGGCAGAACGTCATTACCAGGTTTGGACTCCCGAACATCCTCATATCTGACAATGGCGCCCAATTCACAAGTAGAAAATTCCAAGACTTCTGCAAAGCTTGGAAAATTCATCATAAGACCACCTCGGTAGAACATCCAGCCACAAACGGCCAAGTTGAATTAGCCAACAGAATCATCATCCAAGGAATCAAGAGAAGACTGGAGTCAGCTAAGGGAAGATGGGTTGATGAGCTCCCCTCAGTCCTATGGTCATACAGAACCACGGAACAAACAGCTACAAGGGAAACACCTTTCGCCCTAGCATATGGACATGAAGCAGTCATACCTGCCAAAGTGAACGTCCCGACTGAGAGGATAATCAATTATCCAAGCACCAATGACGCCAACTCCAGGCTCCAGGCCTTAGATAGCTTGGAGGAAACAAGAGAAGTTGCAGCCATCAGACAAGCTGCCTACAACCAAATGGTCAAAAGATACCATGACTCAAAAGTAAAACCCAGAACTCTCAAAGCGGGAGATCTGGTGCTCAGGACTGTGGAAAATAACAGAAAGGATCCTAGACACGGCAAACTCGGACCAAACTGGGAAGGACCCTACAGAGTCGTAGAAGTCCTGCCCGGGAACGCCTTCCGACTGGAAACGCCCGAAGGAAAATCACTCCCAAACGCCTGGAACATGGCGAAGCTCAAATTTTATTTTCCATGAGTGGATAACTTTCGCTCTAAGTTATAGCTATGTTTAAGTAAGGCCGTTAGCGCCAATTGTACTTTGCTTTCATAATCAATGGATTATTTTTTCTTCATTCCAACAAATAAATAAAGATGGCGCTGCTCGGGGGGACGCCCTCGGCACAGCAGCGACAAGGCCCTCGAAGGAGTCTTGTGAGTATGGCACTCACTACCATGCGGACCGACCCTCCCTTGGATGACTAGTCAAAACTTAGCGTATGATACGCAAAAACGCTCGAAGCGTGCCCATCGCGAGGCAGCACCATAAGGTGCAAAACAATATATCGATCGAATCGAGAAACGCGCAAGTTAAAAACATACCACAAAAACGAGAAGCGATCAAGGAAACTCAAAGTAAATCAGGCATAAAATAACACGTTAAGGGCGTCAATGCCCAACCACAAAAAGGGTGGCACAACAGGCCAATGTTAACCATAATCCAAAACGGCGTCTAAGCCGTAATCCAACTATAAACAAAAATAAATTTAAACGGGCGCGCAGGCCTAAGGTCGAACCTAAAGGCACGCAGGCCTAGGAAGCAGCAGGAGGATCCTCAGTTGTAGTTGCGCTTTGAGTCCCCTCGGCGTTCCCATCCGCTTGGTTGGCCACAACGCCGCTTGCACCAACACCCGCATCCGACGAAGGCGCCGCATCAGTAGGGGCCAACTCCCCTGAAAGGGGAAATTCCATGTTAGGAAACCATGGAAAGTCCTCGTCACCCTGGGACTCATAGCCGTCCAAGTCAAAATTGTCTGGCATACACGACATTCTTACCATAGGATCACTACGGTACGGATCCCGGAGAAGCCTCCCCTCCACAACCTTGTTGGGACATATCCAATCAGTGATGAGGTTCGGGTTGCGAAGCTTCAATTGCGCAATGGCGTTCTTGAACCCAATATAATTGTAGCGCGATCCCCGCCACTTCATCTGGTGCACCGCCAAAGAACACAAGGCCTTAAATTTCTCCTTCTCCTGCCGAAGCTCCTCGTCCAAGGACGCCAACTTTGCCTCCAGCTGGGCGTTCAGGTCATTGACCTCTTTCAACCGATTCCCCCTTCGGTCATAGTCACCCTGAAGAGACTCTTGGGACGCCTTCATCACGTTGAGCTCGTCCTTTAGCTCAATCAAACCCTGACGCGTCCTCTTGGCGTCCTCGCGCGCAGCGTCTCTCTCAGACAGAAGATCCTTCCGTGAAACGCTGCTAGCAAGCAGTCGCATTCCCGTGGCCAGAAGAAACCTAGCCGCTTCCTCAGATGGATCCTGAGTATTTTCCGTGGACGCCCGAGCCAGGTCATCCCGTTTCACTGCACCCTCTTCAGACAAAGACTTGGAGAGGAACTCCAGGGCGTTGAAGCCAACCTCTTCTGGAGCCGCCGGGATCTGAGGGACTTCCACCGTCGGGCGCTGGCGTTTCAGCGGAGGCTCCCCATCCTTGGTGGTAACAGTGCTTTCCTTTCCCTTGGAGGATTGAGGCGAAGGTCGCGGAGCCGCCACCGGCTCCCGGATAACAACGCCCCCAGGTTTCCTCGTGGCAACAACAGCAATGGCGGCAGCGAAGGGTACCTTCTTGGGAGCAACCTTGGGAGCAGCCACCGCCTTCCCCTTGCCCTTGTCAGCTTGACCACGCCGACTCCCAATAACATCAGCAGCATTGACGTCGAGCACTGAAACAAAACAAAGCAAATATTAAAACATGTTGAGTACATGAGTATAAAAGGAACTTATAGCGAAGGTAATAGCAACACACAACGCTTAGGGTCAAGAGGGTCTGTGGTGATCAACCGCAGCGCCCCCAGGCGTTCATCCACGGTCAGGTCCCTCCAGTTACACTCAAACGGACCTAGGCGTGGCCTCCTCCAAGACAACGGAAACATGGCGCGCTCGTCTGAAGAGCGAACCCAAAAGGGCGCCTAGACCCGGACCCCTCGATAAAGAAATACTTATACTGCCACGACTTCGGATTGCTGACAGCATGATCAAGAATCAGGGGGCGTCCAGGGCGCCGATAATAGGAAATGAACATGTTATCCACCCATCGTGGATAGAAGAAGAAGAAAAATAATCGCGCAGTAGCACGCACACCATCTCTCTGGCATTTGGCGATGAATGCAAGAAGAATACGCCAACCATTGGCGCTCAATTGAATGGGGGCGATGTTCATGATCGCCAACAGATCCAAAATCGCCGGGTGAAAGGGCATCTCAATATCGCAACTCCGAAGTACATGTTCGCAAATTAGGAACCCCCTACCATCAGTATATAGCATACTGGGACCATCCGGCAAATGACTAAGTGTCGCAATACGACATCCAGAAGACCGCCGACGAGGCGAATCAGCTATCAGCTCCTTATTAAGCTCTCGAAGAAGCTCGTCATCATGAAGCCAGCACCAGGACTCTTTGATGGCGTCATTAGTTTTCTCCAAACATGGAAGTTGCACTTTCTCGTCAAGATTCTAGCAACGCCAGTCGACGACGGGACGCGCGTTCCTCATCACTTCAGCCCTATCAGGACCACAAGGCATGGTCTCGACAGCGCCCTTGACCTAAGGAACTTTAGCAAGACCCTTATTGGAGGCAAGAAACCAGTCGGGGTAAGCCAAGAAGTTAACCTCCTCTCCGCAAATGGTCTGCTGGGGATTACCATCTCCTATGGACGCCCACACAGGGACCGTAGCTGGGGACATTGAGCGTTCCTCACCCGCCGACGCCTCGTCCGCAGACAGCATCTCACGAATTTCTGTCGACGTCGAGGAGGAGGAGTCCGTGGCGTCACCGCCAACCTGAACCGAAGGAGATTCAACCCTTGTCGACGCTGACGGCTCGGGCACTGACGACCCAGGAACCATCTTGTTTCCAGTAGCTGTGGAAACAGGATCAGTTCAGTACACTTCTCGGAGAATGTGCCTCCACCCACCAAACCAAAAAGAAACAAAAAAAAACCAAAAAAAAAAAGAGAAGGGAAAAAACCCATTGCATATTGCGATTGACCACCAGACCACAACAAAAGTAAAAATGGAAAAACAAGACCAAACCAGGCCAAGACAGAACGGCAAAATCAAACGAGAGGCAACAGAGGC
This sequence comes from Chamaecrista fasciculata, assembly GCA_003254925.1. NCBI lineage: Eukaryota > Viridiplantae > Streptophyta > Magnoliopsida > Fabales > Fabaceae > Chamaecrista > Chamaecrista fasciculata. The sequence continues at coordinate 72,153 of QANZ01025573.1, read as the reverse complement.
TTTGGAAAGGAGAAAAACTTACACTTGTTGAAATCCATGATTGATGATAGATTGGCAGCAAACCCACGAAGCAAAAGCTGAAGAAATCGACGAACACTGCAAAGAACATCAAATGCGCGATGGGTAAGTTTGAGCGAATACTGAAAACACTCAGAGAAATGGCGAAAAACTGACGAGAAATTACTTACCAAAAGAAAGTTTCACTTGATTATCGGAGAAGACAACCAGAAGCAGCGGAGCAGAGGAGAACGAAGGAAGCAGCAAAAGCTCGAAAATGAGGGAGAAGAGAGGAATTACAGGAGAAGCACGAAAGAGAAAAATTCGAAAACGCTCGAAATGACAAAGTGAGGGGGGGAAAGAGAGGAAATGGCGGTTTTCTCCAACTTTTCACGAAAATCGAAGCGCTGCAATAAATGCGCCCCCTCGGTTCACGATTTTGCCATCATGATGAAGGAGAAGCGAATCGCGTGTCGACACGTGGCCACGATATCCCTGACACAAAGATTTGAAGCGACGCTATACGTCAGCTAGGAATATGAAAGGACGAGGTTGGAGGGCGTTGATGACAATCAAAGCCCCATTGAGTGGCTCTGGCACAAAGAACGCCCCGTCGTTGCAGCGCGAAATTTGGCGCCGATGCCCATAACCCCCAACAATAGCGGAAAGAATAATTTCAATTCTAGAGGAGCGCCAACGACGTCAACGCTCGTGGGCGCCAACAACCTTGGAGGGGACTCCACTGATGGGGACAGAGCTTCACTCCTTTTGTTGGGACTAGTGATAATAGGCCTAATAAATTGGAGGCTCTAAGGACCCGGGCTAATGGCGGTCGAGGCCCATTCAGGGAGATTACTTGATCAAGGACGCCAGATGGGCCCATACCAGCCAAGAACGCCATAATCAGTCCGACAGCAAAGGACATGGATCATTGGCGCCTAAAGACCGATAAGGGAATCATCCACCTTGGGCGCCGAATAATTACACGCCAGGTGAGAGCGCCAACATTTAGGCGCCCACAAAGAGTACATGCGAGAGAGCGCCTCCGCGACAACCAGGAGCCAGGTAGAGGTTAGAGGATACACGACTCTCTCATTATCAACACCCTTGACACAAATCTTAACTGCCAAATCAGTTAAGATCGTGATCAGTTAAGGTTTTCCTGAATATCTGCGCCAGGTCAGCAGAATTGGTTAGGATCACAATCGGATATGGAGCCAAATCTGGATCCTATCAGATTATCCTCAACCAGTATAAAAGGGAAGCCAAAAGCACTGGAAAAAGGTACGCACTATTGCTATTTACACACATTATTGCTCTCAAGCTCTTTTCTGACTTAAGCATCGGAGGTGAATCGCAGGGCCATCCCTGTGCATTCATTGACTTGCAGGCGACTTTTGACCCAGAGTTGCTTCATCGAACCAGGTAATGCCCTCCGGCCAAAACCAGGTTCATCATATTGATATGTTTATAGGGGTATAAAATTAACTAAATGTTTTGAAATAAGAGATTATTATAGATTATGATCAAATTATCTGATAATCTAATCTAATATATAGGACTAATAGCAGAGGTCTATTAGATTGACTGTTTAAGGCTGCCACGTGGCCTGTAACATTTACTGTCTTAATGACTAATTGGCCAATGGGAGTTAGACACGTCTTCATTTTGCAACAAATTTTCAGTGTCAATAAATGCTACTAATTAATATTGCAAATGTGTAAGCTTAGTCATTAACCGAAAATGATGAGTTGGACTGTAAATTGCCAAATGTCAGGTTTATAATTGTCATGTAATACTTAATTGATTACACATCAGCTCCGCTTAATCACATTGATTATAATTGACGAATTAATGAATGATATCAATGTTGATTATGTGATTTTGGTTTATATATGGTATATTATTCAAATTAATGGTGATTCATTATCATTTAGGAAAGTTTTTGAAAATTTTCAATTACATGACCATCATATTGAATAATTTTATCATACTTTTTGCAATAAACAATAATATCATAAATTAGATTGTCGTGATACTTGAAATTTTTATGATTATAAGTAAGTGGTTCTGTGGTTGTGTTGCAATTCAAAATTGCTTTATTGAGAAATAAAATTGATCCTTGACTGCAATTACGTTTTATCTCAGCTCTTTTTCTCATTCTAATGTGTGAATGTGAATGTTTCTCTTATTTTGTTTGCATATGCGAAGAAAAGATGATAGCTCTGATTCAACATGTAAAAAAATATATTGATGAGGTACTATTTCTTCTCTCACAACTTAATAGAATAATTTATTCAAGAATGTTTTTCTGTTTCTATTTTGTTTGCATATGCCAAGGAAAGATGATAGTTCTGATTCAACATACAAGAAAATATATTGATGAGGTACTATTTCTATTCTCACAACTTAATAGAATAATTTATTCAAAGTTGAGACAATGGATGATGAAAATTCGTGTGATGATCAAAAAAAATTAAAATTGGTCTGCAAGATAATTTCTTCATTTTCTGTAATTGTGTTTCCAATTTGTTGACTGTAATTTTGTTAAACTGTTGTATTAGGATTTGCGCTCCAATTAGCCGAGTCTATGAAGTTGTTCAATAACTTATGTTGTTTGCTGACCAAGTCGGATGTGGAGCTGGAAATTAAATACTATATTTCCTTATTGTTCAATAATTTGTTTTACAATTTTATACATTAATAAAATGTAAACATATAGTTTATATTGATGAGTTATCATCTCATCTATGAAATCATAAGTTGTGCATATGTTGTTAAAAAAAATTATGTTCAATTTTGTGCCAAAAAACTTGTCATTGGCAAGGTTATCACGTGTAAATGAATAGATCATCTCCAGTAGTTTTTTTTTGTTTTGTTAATGCGCACAACTTAACATTTAAATGAATAGATCATTTCAATTTTCTTAATGGTAATTCATTTTTATTAATCATCATTCATCATTTTTAAATATAAATTTCAAATTTATAATATATGTCATTTAAGTAGATCTTATGTCAGTAAAATTAATTTAAAAACTATAAATTATATTATTTAAAAGAATCGTCCTTTATAGGAAATAATTAAGAAAAAAATTAATAAAAAAATATGAATTTATAGAGATTTTCGTGATTTTAAACAATGTTATTATGATTTGAGTGCTGCAATTAAGGTTATGATTCATATTTAATTATGAATGCCACAATTTGTTTTAGAATTAATAAGATCGTACAGTTATTGATGATATTTTCTATAACTATTTATTACTTGATCACCATAAATTTGTTGTCATTACTTAGTCCTTTCTTTTGATATACATAAAGATCTTAATATGTAATTTTATGATTTACTTCATATATCTTAGGAATTAATGCTTTAATTATTTTTTTATTCTGCAATTATAAAAAGAGGATAATTCATTAAATTTCATTAATTATTTTCAAAACTAAATTTCAAATTTCAAATCTATAATATATTTATGATTGGCTAAAATTAATAAATAATAATTCATTCAATTTTATATTTAAATAATAATTCATCTTTATTAATCATCATTCATCATTTTCAAAATTAAATTTCAAATTTATAACATATCTCTGATTGGTTGCAATTAATAAATGGTAATTCATTCAATTTTCTTAATGGTAATTCATCTTTATTAATCATCATTCATCATTTTTAAATATAAATTTCAAATTTCAAAGGATCCTATGTCAGTAAAATTAATTTAAAAATTATAAATTATATGAATTTATAGAGATTTTTGTGATTTTAAACAATTTCAAGGGTTGGGTTCAAGACGGGTTGGTCCGCGTTCATTATGTTATTCGACGATTTTTGTCAGGTTGAATTGAAAAAATAATTGACTTAAACCAAACTAAATAGTGGTGGGTTGACTCATACTATGTTTTGTTACGCATATTTTGCTTTTCAATTTAGTCCCTCTTAACTTTTTCCCTCAATTTGATCTTTCACAATTTGTCTTTGAGGGACTATATTGAGATTAAAATATTTTGAGTGATCAAATTGTTAAAATAATATAAATTGAGAGATCAAAATATAATTTTAACTAAATAAAAAATAATTTTTTTTATTATGGCCAGCGAGTTGGGATGGGCTGAGTGGGCTCAAAATTTTGGAACTCATAGTTCAACTCAAACCACAACGAGCTCAAATTTTTTAACTCAAATAAACCAATCCATTAGGTTTTGGTTGATTGGCGGGTTGGTCCTACCTATTGAATATCCCTGTGCATCAGTGATAAACATAGTAAGAATCAAAATATTTCCATGTAATGCATCTTAGATCAAGTCTCTTTGTTTATTCTCTCCTTTTAGATTCTCTAATAGTTTTGGTACCATTAATGTATGGTCAGTTTCAGTTGTACTCCAAAAGTTTTTTTGTCAATGGCACCCCCAAATATATGGTGTCAATTTCAGTTGTACCCTCAAAGTTTCTTTGAGTCAATTGTACCCTCAAATTGGGGGTACAAAAATGACACATAAAAAAGAAAAAATTGGGGTATAATTGACAGTAAAAAGAAAAACTTGGGGTATAATTGACTCAAAAAACTTTTGTAGTACAATTGAAACTAATCCCATGCTTTGATGGTACGATTGGTCCAAAAAAAACTTTGGAAGTACAACTAAAGCTGATCTCATACTTGAGGTGTACCAAGAGTATTTTTGCCGTTAAATATATATACAAAAAAATTTAAAATTTTGTTTACAACATCAAACAATCATGATTTTTCATTGTACATAGACTTACATATATAAGAGATGGAAAGCTATTTTAAATAAGGTTAATAGGTTATAGAGCCATAATTATGTCTTTATTAATAAAAAAAAATTACTATTGAACATTGTGAGTATTTTATTAATTTGAATGATAAATTTAAAGTGAGACTTTTTAATTTATATTTTGAAATGAATTAATTGAAATGAATATGCATAAATAATATTAAAAAGTGCTTTATGACCTAATTGATAATCTTTAAGTGTTTTCCTCAAATAAAAACAAAGATAAATAAATTTAAGACTGATTTCAACCAAAATTTATTACTAAAATGTTTTTCTTAATTGATCAAATCAAATATGTATGCTAGGGTCAAAACTTTAGTAGAGATTAGAACAAAAATTTTATAATCTTTTTAGTTGTTTTTACGATATGGTTTGTGCTTTGTGGTCATAATAAATCTATTAGTTGACAAATTCATGTGAAATGTGTATATGCAATATGTTTTATCTATAGGGGTTAACTGTAGGATAAATTTTGGAAGGTTACCCATGCGATGCATCGGTCATGCTACACAGGAACATCGGCAAATCATTGGAGTTGTGCAACGGAACTCGAATGATAGTCCCAAGGTTAGATAAGCATGTAATTGAAGCTATTCCTTTGTTAAGGAAATCTGTAGGTAAGAAAATTTTGATTGGAAGAATGTTGATCATACCTTCAAATAATAGGTTACCGATGAAGTTTCAACGATGTCAATATCCTATTACAATATATTTTGCTATGACAATAAACAAGAGCCAAGTACAGTATTTGTCTACTGTAGGTCTATACCTTCCACGACCTGTTTTTACACATAGTTAGTTATACATTGCACTATCAAGATTCAAGAGTTTGATCTAAGTCAGGCATCAAGATTCTTATTGCCCACTCTTCAAAGACGAACCCTCAAAGATTACCGGAAATGTTGTTTATAGGGAAGTTTTTCGGAATGTCAAATAATCAGCTTCAATTATGCATTTAGACTCATCTGTTTGTTCAATCTTAGGCTACATAAAAAATAAATATGACCTTTCACTTGCCGCAAATTGCATTCATGTAATGAAAATTTTTGATAATTGCATTTTAACTTTGATATAAGCGAGCAATATGCAAAATCTATATGAGTTTTATTTATTTATTTTTTTTCCTATATGACATTCTTTTATTAGTTAATATAACAAAATAATCTGTAAGTGTGAACTACAGGATTAAATGTTGACAAGTTTACCCGTGGAACGCACGGGTCAAAAGGCTAGTTTAAAACAAAACGGAACCTTTTTTGGGTATAAATTGATTATGATCAGCTTATAAGCTTAGACAAACAAACCCTCAATCCATCACAATTTCGAGCCACCAGAGCATTCAATATTTCAATCGGTCCAACCTTTTGGATTATTGAAAACAAAAGAGAAAACCTACTATTTGGTCCCTGCATTTACACTGAGTTAACTAATTAGTCCCTGAATTATTACATTTGTCAATGATTTGGTTTCTTGGGTCAAATTTAGGGACTAAAAAGTACAAATTTAGGGAATATATGGTATAAATTTAATACAAATTTTAGGACCAAAAAGTATAAAATTAGTTTAAATTCAATGACCAAATAGGATTAATTTAGTATAAATTTAGGAACCAAAAAGTATAAAATTAGTTCAAATTCAAGGACCAAATAGTATTAATTTAGTACAAATTCAAGGATAAAAAGAAGTATAAAATTAGTTCATATTTAGGGATCAAATAGTTGATAATTAAAATATTTTACAGGCCAAGTCGTATATTTCAATTATTCAATGATTAATTAGTTGACTCAATGTAAATGCATGGACCAAATAGTAGCTTTTCTCTACTTTTTATTATGAGAAAACATATTATTTGGTCTTTGAATTTACACAGAGTCAACTAATTAGTCCCTAAAAAATTGAAATACACAATTTAGTCCCTGAAATATTTCAACTATCAACTATTTGGTCTCTAGTGACGATGTGGTCCCTAAATTTGAACTAACGTTATACTTTTTGGTCCTTGAATTTCTTGAAATTAATATTATTTTATCCCTGAATTTGAACTAATTTTATAATTTTTGGTCATAGAATTTGTACTAAATTAATACTATTTGTCCCTAAATTTGAACTAATTTCATACTTTTTGATCCCTGAACTTGTACTAAATTTATACAATTTGGTCCCTAAATTTGTACTTTTTGGTCCCTAAATTTGACCCAGAGACCAAATCGTTGACAATTGCAATAAGAGCCCGTTTGGATAAGCTTATGAAAAAAGAACTTTATTTATCAAACTTTTTTTATAAGGTCTTTTGAGTGAAGCACTAGTATTTTTAATTATCAAAGTTGTTTGGATATAAAATGACAAAAGTACTTTTAATTAATAAAATGAACGAAAAGAATAGCTTTTGCAAGTGCTTTAAGTAGAAGCTACAAAATTCAACTTCTTAAAAAAGCTATATTTTAACTTTTTTTGTAACTTCTCCTTTTTCTTAAAAATTTACCCAAACAAGATTTTATGTTTATAAAAGACCTTTTTTAATTAAAAAAGTACTTTTTAGATCAGAAAAAGCCTATCCAAACGGGCTCTAATTGAGTAGTATATTTTAATCATTCAATGACTGATTAGTTGACTTGATGTAAATTCATAGGCCAAATAGTAGGTATTTTTATTATATTACTAAATGATCATGCTGAAACCAAGTGAGGGAATTCCAATGACCAGAGAGGCAACCTGCAGCAAGGCTTGACGGGCTCTAATAGCCACTCCAATGTTGAAGTCGGTGATAGTTTCAAGGAGAAAATAGGAATCAAAGGGTGTAAAGAAGAATATCGCACCTTAGGAAAGAAGGGATCAATTTATAAATGAGAAGACTAAACATATAAACCAAATTGTATTCTTAAAAATAATTCTAATATTATTTTTATTTTGGCCCATAATCTCATCCACTTGGATTTGGATTGACCCCTAACCCTCAATCCAAAATTTTCTCATCCTCACAATTTCCAATACCATATCACACTTCCCAATATCATCTTATCTCAATCTCATTTCAATCAAAACACAACCAAACACCTATCATCTCATCTCATTATCTTTATCTCATCTCATTATTTCCTACCATTTCTACCCCTATACAAATTACAAAAATCCATAAATTTATTTCTACCGACCACAATCATTACATACCCTTTTATATAATTTCACACCCTATTTAACATCATTATCACTAAAATCACCCAAACACCAATACATCATCTCATCTCATCTAATTAAAAAATAATCTCATCCCATCCATTTGGATGAGATTGGATGAGAATTGAAAGTCTCCCAAACTGCCAAACAGACCCTAAGTCAGTTCAAGGAGTTATAATTGACCGATAGATTCAGGAGATGCTATATCACTACCCCCTCAGTCCCCTGGCACTCGTCTTTAGGGAAGACTTATATGAAATAAACGTTAGCGGTCCGCATTGAGTCGGTTTTTCTTCTTCGTTCTTCCTATTTTGATTTATTATAGTTTTCATATAAACATTTTAAAGCAAAATTTATAGATCGTTTAGAAGAATTTCATCGTAGTCATTTTTCTTTTCGATTTCTTATCGGCAAACTTGTTTCAACGGGTGAGGCTTCTTCAAGATATCTTCATGTTCGCCATATGATTTTAATTACCAAAGTTCTCTAGATTTTCGTCCTCCTCAACATTGCAGTTCATCCTTGTATGAGGTTTATGAAACCTTTATGTGAGATATTGCAAAGCATGTGAACCAGAAAGAAGGTAATCATTTGCCTCCTTTAGAGACTTGGCTACCTCTGGAGTAGATGAGCTTAGAAGAGAAGATGATATTCTACATGCAAAGGATGGAGGAAAATGCTAAAGAAGCTGTTATACTTGCGCAAGAAGGTTTTGCTTAGGACACAATGAGCACAACTTACAAAGAAGCTATTATACTTGCGCAAGCAAAGATAAGCTTTGATAAACTAAGTTTCAAAAAATTCTTTTGGAACTTGAGGGAGAAGATTTTTCCTTGAACCATAGAAGAGAAGTACTTCAAAATATTTTTATATTATCCTCCTTGATGGAGGATAAATTTAGTCTAGCTCAAGACTTTAAAAGAGATCACATTCGAGAGGCCTTGTGGCATCTTCTTCCCATCCCCTTCCGTATTTTTAGGTTAATTATGCTATCTCATTTTAATCTTGTTTTTGTTGTCTTAGATTGCAAGGTGCTTAGACACATTTTTTAGCGAAATTAAGAGAATCTAATTATAAAGAAATACAAAGAGAAGTTTAATTTATGGTTTATTCTACAATATTAAAATGTTTGCTTCCATGGTTTGAAATTTTTATTCTATTATTAATATAATATTTTGTCACCCAAACTTATAATTCAAATTTGTGTGCATTATTTATGGTCCAAAATCCTTGTTTAGTTTGTGTTTTTGTTAGTTTCGTGTCTTGTGGCTCTTTTCTCATTAGAATGATAGAGTTTCATTTTAAGCACCCATCCACCCACCCTTGTTTTCAATTTTTTTTTTTCAAAATATCGAGGAGAATATTCATCTTTAAGTTTCGGGGATGCACAAAAACTTTTAGTATCATTTTTCTTTTTAAAGTTTGTTCAAAAAGGTTTTGTTACATTTTGTGAAAATTTGGGTAACTATTTTATTTAGTTAAAAGTTCTATTTTTTTTTCTACACTATATTCCCTTAGGGTCCGTTTGGTTTGAGGAAAATGGGGTATGTAAAGTAAAGGCACGGATTCCAATACTTTCAGGTGTTTTGTATGACAATTTGAGCTATGTAAAGTGGATTACAATGTAAAGGCATTTACATTACATAGGTCATTTTTCTTTACTTCACAATTTTGATGTAATCCAAGTTTACCTAAGGAATTATGGTAGAATTCCTAATTTGCCCCTCTTACTCTCATCCCATCTTCTTCCTCTTTGATGAAATGAGCCGGCGACGACGGACGATGGTGGGCGACGGCAGCCACTGTGGACGACGGTTGACGGCGGCGGGCGGCGGTGGCTGGCAGCTGCTCCGGTGACCTTGTGGTGATTGTGAGAATGACATTTTTGTCATTTTCTTTCTATATCTATTTTACTTTCCCTCCCATACCTTTTTATACCAAACACTTTCAATCTTTACCTACTTTACATTCCCTCAACTACTTTTCCTTTCCCTCACAATTTTTCCCTTGTAAAACCTTTTTCTTTACTTACCCACCTCCCTACCAAACGGACCCTTACTTGTTTGAGAATCCCTTGGAAAACTAGATGAGTAGGAGTTAAAGTGTTACTTCTTGTCTATTTTGGATTCAACTAACTTATATAATCTTGGACTGAGTCAAGTGCATAGTTCAATGTTAAGATGACTAGCTTTTACAAATAAGATAAGAGTTCTAAACCGTTGTTTTAATTTACTCGATAATCAAGCGTATTTATGAATCATATATTTATTTTTGTGTCCAACTACAATTTGAGATATGTGTATCCGAAACACCTTGAATAAGTGACTAACTACTGGTATCACAAAAGTGATTAAGTCACGTTTCAAGGAAGAAATTAAATCCCCATGTGCTTTTACAAATTAACCCATTTTACAATAGTCAATTTTTTTTTGTTCTTTTGACCTCGAGTCAGGCAATAACAATTGGCTAAACTAATCAGCTATGAAGGATGGACACCGACACAGACACAACACACAACACGAAAACAGACGCGAGTACACTAACACGTTAAATTCTTAAAATTACATGATACAGTACGACATATATTTATATATATAAATTTCATAAATTTTGACAAAAACTTTAAAATTTATAATATCTATTCATAATATATGTCATATGTGTCATTATGTTCTATTATTTGTCATGCTAAAGTTACAAAAAAATAATTTTGTATTCTGAAACTTATAAATATATGTTATATGAGTGGTGTCGGACACAGAGACGTGTCAAACATGGTGACACGCCCTCAAAATGAAGTGTTTTTGCTTCATAACTAATCGCTCTCATTTGAGTTTTAAGAATATGATCCTTAGGGGCTAAATAGTTTATATTTATATATAAAAAAGGACAAAAGTACTTTTGGTACCCTCAGAGTATATGGTCAAATTCAGTTGTACCTCCAAAATTTTTTTAGGTCAATTATACTCCTAATATTTCATATTTGAATCAATTGTACCCCGAATGTTTTATATATGAGTCAACTTTTATCCCAAAATTGGGGGTATAATTGATACAAGATATAAAAGATTTGAGGCATAATTGACCTAAAAAACTTTAAGGGTACAACAAAAAATGATCTTATGCTTTAGGTATACCGAGAGTGCTTTTGACAAAAAAAAATTGTCAAAGAGTGTATTCATAATTTATGAAATAAAAAATATGATTTTTTTTTTGTTAATAGGAAATATGTTTTCTCTTTTAAAAAAAGGCAGTTAAAAACTTTAATAAAAACCTTTGGGGCTAAATAGTTTATATTTATATAAAAAAGGCAAAAAGTGTATTCATAATTTTTGAACTAAAAAATATGGTTTGTGTTTGTTAATAGAAAACATGTCTTTCTCTTTAAAAAGAAAAAAAGCTTTGGTATCTGTACAAGTTTAATTTGTCTAGATAGAGACACAAATCACATTCTTCAGTCGTGGACTAGCGCTATCTTTGACAAAATGCTCATTTCGACTGGACCATTGGGCCATTGGCAGTAATAATAATAGTGTAACAAACAGCATTCACCATGGATATTTGTGGAGAAAATATACTATTTGGTCCCGGTTCTTAATAATCGAAATATATTATTTAATTACTAAATTTTTGTAATTGTTGATGATTTTATCTTTCAGTCAAATTCATAGACTAAAAAGTACAACTTCTATAAAAATTCAAAGACCAAAAAATATAAAATTTGTTCAAATTTAATAACCAAACAATACTAATTTAATGCAAATTCAAGGACAATAAAATATAAAATTAGTTAAATTTCAAGGATAAAATCGTTACAATGGACCAAATAATTGATATTTCATATTTGAAATATTTTAGAGACCAAATCATGTATTTCAATTTTTCAAGGACTAATTAATTAACTCGGTAGAAATTCAGGGATCAAATAATAGATTTCTCATATTTTAAGTGGAATTTAGCACATTAAAAGGAAATATTATTATCATTATTATTATATTAATTATATTAATATTAATATTAATTATTGGTGAATATTAAACTACCTTGGCTTCGCAGAGTTCTTTTTTCTTCCTTCCACCCATACGCCATCTCTCTTTCCTCTGGCTCTCTCTTCCTTCTCTCACCAACAATTTCTACCCTCAATTTCATGACTCCTTTCTAGGGTTTGGGTTTTTGCGACGAATACCCTATTCTCATTCTCGACATAGGTGAGCATTGCCGTTTTTCTCTTTTTCTCTCTCATGTTTCTGTCGAATATCCCTTTTAGTTTCACCTTCTGTTCGGTTTTTTTTTGTTTTCTGAAATTCATGACCAATTGCTCAAAATTTCCCCCTTTTTCTGTAAATTATTGAATTTCTCTGTTGATTTAGTACCCTGTTTCTGTTTCTTTCTAAATCAATTCGCTTTTCCTTCTATGTAATTGTAATCCATTTTTCTGATTTTGTCGTACTACAATTATTAGCTTCGATTGTCGTAAAGTTTGCAATAAGTGTACCTACTACTTTCTTGTACGTCTCAGGAAATAGCAAGATTAACAATATACTGTATTGGAGAGGAAATGTATTTGTGTGTTTTAATTTTGGTGACATTCATGGGTTATGTCGTTATGACAAAAATCCTATATATGGCTATAGTGAAAATAAAAAAACTGAGTGCTTCTTGAAATCTGTAAATCTTCTGCTTTAGTTTGAAGTTAACAGTGCTTACTGTTAAAATGTTGTTTTTGTTTGAATTTAATTCTCAGGTTTGGTAAGATAAATTGGTGTTGCTTATACACCAACACTACACGAAATGGGAACTTCTGTGGATTTCATCCAGTGCCTTGATTCTGACATGTCGCTCAAGATTCTCATGTGTTTGGATGATCCATCTGACCTTGTTCGAGTTAGTTCCGTCTCGAGGTCTTGGAGGCGCTATGGTGAGCTTTACTCATTTAATTTTCACCTTGCACCTCATGTACATACATGAGAACACCAATTTTAGTGGCATATATTTTATCTTATGTTTCTCCTCCGATCAACTGATCCCCTTCAGGATTAGGCTTTGTGTTCTATTCTCATGTATACTCACAACTTTTAAACCTCATAAAATTACCCCAATTTTTACACCCCATTTTTCACAGCATACAGTGTCATACCTTTACCATTTTCTTTTCCTGATTTATTTGCAGATATGATTTCCAAATTTTCTCATTCTTTTAATCTATTCGTAGATTACATTAGTATCAATATCATGCTGAATAATATCTCAGACAAAAGTGCATGCTAGTTCTAGGAGCATTAAATAACCTAGGCCTTAAGGCATTCTTAATCATTTATCATTTATTATTTATATGGCTGTAATTTGAACTAGTTAAGAATAGCATAATATAAATATTAGCAGTCAAATTTCCTTTGAGATTGGGTGGAAAATGATTGACCTCCCCTTTATTGTCAACATGCTCATTAATCTTTTCAAAGATTTATGTTGTTCACTTTCGGCATTGTGTTTGGTGTGTCTAGGAGCACAACTTAACTACTTCCATGTGCTGTTAAAATTTCTTCTTTTATTACAAAAAAGTTATATAACTTAAATTGTATCACTGGTGGACAATGCTGTGGTATGATCATTCTCAAAAAGATGTTAAAGTTCTGCAGAACTTAAAACTTTGTTAAAAACATAAATTTATTTGATCGACTTGTACTTTTATTTGCAGTGATTGCAAATAGTCTTTGCAAACAGCTGTGCTTGAGAATGTTTCCTCAATTATCTAGAGCTTCTTATGTTGTTGAAATGAGTAAACATGGAGAAAAGGAAAATGAAGAAGTTGGATCTAGCTATTCTATGGAATGGCAAGCTCTAGAGAAGGAATATAGAGCCTATGCTTTTTTAGCTAGATCCTCGATGTCATTTCCTGTTGGTGATTGCATCAGAGAGGCAATTGAAGCTTCTAGCACTGATAATTTTCCAGAGGAAAGCATTGCTAATACTTTGGAGCCTAGAGACATAATTGGAGGGAGAGCTTCATACTGGTCGAGTAAGGGACAAAGTAATCCTGGTATACCTGAGACACTAACATATAATTTGGTCGCCCAAATTTGTGTTATTACAGAAATTAGTGTTCATCCTTTTCAAGGTACTATTTGTAATCTTCACTATCTTTGTGCTAGCTACTTTATTTTCTTTTGCAAGATTTATTTAAAACAAAAGAATTCATAATACAATGTGTTTTCATGTTCAGCTTTCTTTCAGCCAGGGTTACCTTTATATTCAGCGAAGTCTGTTCGAATCAAAATGGGTCATCTGAACCCCTCTTTAGATGCTTCAGGTGAAGACAAGTATGTATGGACTTACATTTCACCAGAGTTTCCAATGGTTCAGGTATGCAATTTCAGTTCTTAAATTACAGCTACTTCTGATGTCTATTTTCAATTGCATTGTTTGTTTTTTAGGTTTTGATGCTTGGTCTGTAGTACAATTTAACTTTGCTAATGAAGTAATCTTCTTTTAGCTGATTTTGTTATTGTGTAATTGAGGCTGTCCTGAATAATAAAAATTCATTTTCCTAATAACTTTTGATCTCCCAGTCTTTAACTTACTTTCTTATCGATCGATGCTGCTTTTGCCCAAATGAAATGTGGGAGTAACCAATGAGTACAATATATTATATCTTGCACATAATCCCACTTCCCCTCATTTCAAATATGATTGTTGCATGATAGTTGAAGTTTTCAAAACCTAATTCAAAAGCTGGAGCTTATGATTTATTATTTGCAAGAGTACTTTTGAGCTCCTCATGGCCAATCCCCTTAATATGAAGAGGAAGTAGATGGTGTTGCCGTGTTGACTAGCAATTTGAGGTGATGAAATGAGGCAGCTATCCTTGCATCGGATGCTTTAGGCATGAAGCTCAAACAGCCTTATTTAAGTTGGTTAAAGTAATGTAATACTCAGTTAACCTTAATTAAAGTTTCAAAGTGGCCCTTAAGTTTGAATTGCGTTAAAATAGTCCTTTAGATCTTAAAATCATTTTTATCTCTGATTTATCTGTTGATTTATGGTGTTGGAATCTTGATGATTTGGTGTCACACATTTACTTATTCTATTTTTATTTTGTTGACATGTCAGTTAAAATAATAATGTCATAGTCAGATTTTAATAAATATTAGAACATTATATATAAGAAAAAATATTACTTTGAGAACTTAGACTCTAGGCTCCTTCTCATTCTACTCCTCTAGTTCTTCCTTTGTAAACCTGAGAGCAACGACTGATGGAGATTGAAGCGGGATATTATGTTCACCCACAATTTGATTCGAATATATATAACATCAACTTGATAAAAAGAATTTTCTTTTGCAGGTGCTGAGAGCCTTCTATTTTGAGATTGAGAAGGCTACAATGGATTGCAAGCTGGGTTCCCAGCTTATATGGATTTTCTCTTATCCCTATCTCCTGCAAAATCTGAATCTACAAACCCAGTAATTTTGGGAGCTATATCAGCCTTAGAAAATAATAATCCCAGATTAGGTGTTCTCTTGAGGGACCAGAGTATCCATTTTACTGCATTCCAACGTTGTTTCCATAGAGTATGCATGAAACGGCTCACTACACTTACTGCATTTGCTAGATCAGACCTAGAGCACACCATTGTGTACATTAGACTCCCTGCTGCACTTTGATGGGGAAGTTTTGACATTTCCTCATCCTCCTCTTCAATTTTAGGGCATAGACCTGAGGAGAGCTGAAAATGGGCAACAAGAGGTGTTGAAACAGGTTAGGTGTCCTCCATGTTGAATTTCTCCAAAATTCTTCTAGCGTAGGTTTGTCGAGATATGTAGAGCTGTCTAGCATCTCTGTCCCCAATCATTTCCATGCCTAGGATCTTCTTTGCGGCTCCTAGGTCCTTCATTTCAAATTCAATGCTGAGCTGCCCCTTTAGTTGGTCAATAAGCCTTTTATCTGCAAAGGCAATGAGCACATCATCAACATAGAGAAATAAATATATGAAACACCTGAATTCACTCTTGAAATACACACAACTATTAAATTTACTCTTGTTAAAGCTTTGCGCCATCATAGAGGAGCCAAAGTGCTTATACCATTGTGTAGGGGCTTGTTCAAGCCCATAGAGTGATTTATTTAACTCTTCTTTCAAAGAGTCACAAAACCATTGGGTTGGCTAATGGAGATGTCTTCTTCAAGCTCTCCATTTAAGAAAGCCGTTTTAACATCCAATTGCTCTAATTCCAAATTTTGGTGAGCAACTTAGGCAAGGATAAATGTAATAGAAGTGTGCCTAACAACCCTGGAGAAGATTTTCAGTAAAATTAACCCCCTCTTTTTGGTGAAAGCCTTTACAATTTTCCATCACTGTTATGAATATAATTAGTAGATCTAAAAATTCTCAAATTAGAGTAGTTGATTGGCTTACTAGACTTGATTTCTTCTGGGATTTGGTTGCCAAGGGCTGAATGAGGTGATCTATCTATTAGATAGCATGCTGTTGAGGAGGCTTCTACCCGAAATTCCTTCTTTTCCCAAAGTCCAGCATTGGACAACATGCATCTAGTCCTCTCTAGGATGGTTCTGTTGAATCTTTCAGCCACTCCATTTTGTTGTGGAGTTCCTGGAATAGAACTCCAAACCATTATCAATCCTTAATTTTTTTTAATTTTATGACCAGTTTGGTTTTCAATTAGGACTTTAAATCTTTAAATTTGGAGAAAACTTCATTTTTATGTTTTAGAAAATAAACCCAACCGTTCCTTGAGAAATCATCAATAATGGTCATCATGTACCTCTTTCCTCCAAGGGAGGGGACTCTTGATGGTCCCCAAAGGTCTGAGTGAAGGTAGCCAAGAATACCTTTAGTTGTGTGTTGAGCTTTGGAGAAGCTAACCTTCCTATGCTTCCCAAGAATGCGATGCTCGTAGAAATCCAGTGTTTCTAGGTTATGGTCCCCAAAACAACCCTTCTTGCGTAGGATTTTCATCCCTTTTTCACTCATGTGGCCTAGCCTCATGTGCCACAGTTTTGTGTGGTCTTGATCATCATTTGAGATCACCTATATGCAGTAGAACCATTGTTAGTAATTGTAGAAGCCATTAAGAAATAGAGATTACCTCTTCCTTGTCCTTTTAACAAGGTGAGTTAGTGATCCTTTGGACACTCTTAATTCTCCACCTTCAGCTGTGTATTTATAGGATTCTCAAGGTTCCTAATGATATCTGGTTCCTTCTCAAATCAGGGACATGTCTAACATGGTTGAGTGTTTTGATCACACACCATCGTGAGTTTTAATTTGTATTGAACCAGTGCTTTTGGCTCTGCATACGGCATCATTTCCCATCCTTACTACTCCTGTATTTATTGGCTCATAAGTGGTAAATGTTTGGGTACATGTGGTCGGGGCATCTAGAGTCCAAGATCCATTCATTTTATCATCAGCTATTGTTGTTGTGGCCACCAAAACATCAACATCTGATTCTGAATCTGCCATTGCAAGTCACTTCTGGCCTGTGGCTTTTGTTCTTCTCTTTCCTTTCTTTCTTATTCTTTAACTCATAGCAGCCATCAACTTCATGCCCAAGTTTCTTGCAGTATTTGCAACATTTCCCTAAGTTCTTGCCTCGGGATTTAGACCTGTGAGGTTTCTTGATGTCTTCCACGTGCAGTGAGAGCATCTCTCCACTTCTCCGAGGACACTTCTAAATCAAATATCTCTTTTGAAATCAGCCCTCATCTGGATTTTCCAGGTTGAGTAATTGATTTGTCCATCAAATTTCTCAATGTCAAACTTTGCAATGGTTGACAATTTGTTGAATTTTGCTGTCCGAATAACTTGGCTCTGATACCACTTGTTAGGTATTTAGACCTCGTGATAGAAACAGCCAAGAGTAGAAAAAAGGAGAGAGACATTGAGGGGAATAATTTCAGTTCTTATTCCACCAATTTAGGCTTCAAAAACTATATATGCTGAGAAGCATTAGATCTGGTATTTATAGACATATACCAGACACAACAAATAACAACTAAAACAGTTACAACTAACATCAAAAACAGAAAAACTAAAGACGTAGAACAGAAAGCCTATTAACTCTCATCCAGAAAAAAAAAAAAAAGGAAAGCCTATTAACAACAGTAGGCTAATAACAGTAATAACTAACACAAACAACAGCAAACAACTAGTAAAGTAGTCCCATATGTAACACGAAGAAATAAAGAAATTTATGTAAATCTAGTCCTTATTGAATATGCTACATTGGAAGTAAAATGATGAATAAAGATTGTTTCTGCTGGAGCCTGGGAGAATTTAACTTTTGCCCAGCATGATGTAGCTGAGAGAAATCTTGTGTGCCAGAACAAATAGATTTGTATATTTGGTTTTGCATAATTTAACTTGAGCATCTGCATCATCATCATCATTAGTTTCTGAGAAGAATTTCTAATGTACAGGAAAACCGGTTACAGAAGTTCAAGCTTCCAGAACCAATCCTCTGTATTGGTGGTTTCTTGCAAATTGAGCTTTTGGGAAGGGTACAGAGACAAGAAATGGATAACTTGTTCTACATTTGGTGTGTTCCTTCTCTAACCTTGGATAAATTGAATGCATGATTGAGGCCTCATTAAGCTGATTGATCTATCACTGTTTTTGCATTACTAGTTTCTCATCCTATTCTAGTTTTGCTGTATGTAAAACTAACATAACACATTGTAAACAGTCCAAAGTAGTGATGTAGGGGTATTCTAATTCAGAAGTGAGGTATTGTTGGAGTAAATTAAACAGTTTCAGTAGCAAGTCTTTGCTCTTTACTCCAATTAGTTTGTGTCATATATTATAACAACTGCCTAGGATAACATATCCCAGCTATTTTTCTGTTGTGTAGTGTTTGGTTATCATGTCCCCATTTTATTTTATATTAATCAAAAGGCTGCTTGAAATTTTCTCTTTTTAACCTAGGCTAATTTAAATTGTTGTTTGGGTTTAATTCCTATTTTCTTAGGTTCGTCCATGTGTTGTTCATAATTTCAGGATGTCATAGTGTAAATAGGTCAGGTTTAGGTTAAGGATTTCCTGGTCATACTTTGTGTTGATTGAAAACTTTATCATCCAGACTGGGATCTGAATAATATAAATGTTCATTGAATCTGAAATTTAATTCTTGGGACATAGTCCAGTATTGCCTTGTTTTCCTGACCCACTCTCACAAAATGAAGATTTTCTGACCCATACCCTGACCACATAATCTTCACTTATTAATCCGAGTCCTGGATAGTTAAATACTATGGAGACCCAACTGACTTTGGAAATCCTCCCTCATAAGCTAGCTATTGAGTGGGGAAAAGAAGCTACTTATGTACTCTATTGAGCATACCATATTACTCAAGTGTCAAAATTGGACATCTCATATTATCTAAGTCCCCATCATAGCACTGCCTTGAAGATCTGATCCCTTGGTGGCTGAATTCTGTGGCGGTTGGCCTTTCACCAGCTAAAAATTTTTGTAGTTGAGAACCCTCTCTTGTTATACATAAACCAAAATCTAAGGCCAATTGATAAGATTCAACCTTGGGGAACTTTTACTCAAGCTAACCGTGGAGGAGGATAACCAAAAGTACTATATCCATATCCCATACTTATTGGGACTTGGGCATCGCATACTACTCAAGTCCCCATCAATTGCACAAATAATAGAATGTTTATGCTCTCATCAAACATTATCGTGTTGCTTTTAATCTCAATCTCGGTGCACTAAAAGAACATAAAAAAATATTGGTGGAGCATTTACTTCTCCTCGTCAGAGTTGTACCTAAGCTTATTGTCAAAATGGTGCGAGAGTTAGCAGCAGTACAGCCTTAAAATTCATTTTCGTTGTTATAACTTTTTGTTATTTCTTAGTTCCATATACACATGTTTATGCATACTTTGTTGTACGATGGTCATTGGCTGAGATTCCTCAGTATAGCACTGAGACATATTATGCAGATACTTTTGTGGAATTCCTAATTTGGTGGAAATTGTGATTGCAGTGTCTCTCATGTTCAAGTTTTGGGCCGTTCATTGTCACCGGCCTTTAGTGTTGAAATTCGCGACCCCTCTTCTGGAATGTTTGTTTTGAAATATGATCAACTGGTGGGTTGTCACCAATCAGACCTTTCTAAAGAATTGCCTGCACTGTCCACTATGCACAGGAGACTGAGAGATTTCCAGCACATTGTGACAATGTTGCGGGAAAATGTTGTAGGAGCTGTGGAAGAAGATTGGGATGAGGAAGAAGTTGATGACTTTGAAGAATCGTATGCCCTGTGATCTTTTTTATGCATAAAAGTGCTTTTATTATCTCGCCTAAAAACAATAAAGTGTAAAACATAAGAATCTCTACCGGTAAGGTTTGGTTACATCCCCTCCCTTGTGTAGCCTTAACTTCAAATGCTTACCTTTGGAATTAATGTTCAGGTTTTTCTTAATTTCTGAATTTAATTTAGGTATATACTTTCCTGTAGGATGGTTAAAGAACTGTCTATCTAAATTGTGACTGTTTTTTTTTTTTTGGCTAAGGTCTCAAATCGGTCCCTTATGTATGTGGTGGGTTTTAAATTGGTCTTTTATCTTTTATTTGTTTCAGATTGGTCCCATATGTTCCATTTGTGTTTCATATTGGTTCTATCATTAACTTCCGTTAAATTGCTCCATTAACTATGACATGGCATGATAATATGACAATACTCTCTCCCAGACTACCAAATATGTATTAAAATAGAATTATTCGGATAATTTGATTACATTTCAATGAAAAAGTAAAAAATATAAGTTTAGTTTCACATAGAGCAGTTTGGTATGAACGAAATCCTCTACTAATTAATAAATGATAAATTATACTTTAGTATCTTGTTTTATGGACTAATTTTACTTTAGTATCTTGTTTTATGGACTAATTTTACTTTAGTATCATGTTCTTTCAAAAGTGCAATTTTTGTACCTGTTGCTTTGTTAATATTTTGGTACTCAAACTTATTTTTCTGTTAAGTTTTGATGGGGAAGTCACATGTGATCATCACGTGTACAGTAAAAACACTCAAATATTTATTTTTCTCTTATTTTTCATGATTCAGACCTTAAAACACAACACATCTAACAATCCAGAGTTGTCCGGGAAAAAAACTATTAAATGTAAATACAACTTATTCTTACCAAAAAAAAAAAAAAAANNNNAAAAAAAAAAAAAAAACAACGTATCGAGAAATAATACAAGGAAGGAATACAATAACAAACTTTACATGCACTCCCAAGCACGTACGGTTTCTCTTGCTCAGTAAACCACAACACAACTAACCCAATAAATCCTACAAGTCAATGACACAAGAACAAGAAATGAGAGACGAGAGAAATATGATCAAATTCAATAGTTTGTGACCAAAATGAAAATTTATGCCAACATGTAGGACCAATTTGAACATTTTGAAACATAAAGGACTAAAATGAACATTAAGGCATACATTTAGGACCAAAATGACCCTTTGACCTTTATTCTTTTTTGGCCAAAGTCCTATTTTGGTCTCTCAAGTTTGCTCAAAGTTATGTTTTGGTCCCACAAGTTTTTTTTTTGCTCCATTTTGGTCCCTTAAGTTTTCAAAAAGTTTCACCATTAATCCTTGACCAATTTTCATCCACTTTTTCCATTAAAAAAAGGGAAAAACTGACTTTATTGTCTCAAAAGTTTTATTTTTTTTGTTTTGTATTAAAATCTTTTTTCTTTTATAATGTGATCAAAACTTAAGAAAAAAGAAATAAATTAAAGTTTTAACTGAATTCGCCCAAAAACACAACTTCTTCTTGCCCTCTGCTCCTCCATCTCTCTCGCTCTCTCTCTTCTTCTTCTTCTTCTTCTTCTTCTTCTTCTTCTTCTTCTTCTTCTTCTTCTTTGTTGTTGTTGCTGCTATTGCTACTACGGAGGTCGTCTTCTCCTACAAACTTTCCGGTGACGGTTGTCTTTTCCAACAACTTCTTGACGAGATACGTGGCATGTTCGACCATTGCAGAAATTCCTAGTCTATGGTTTTTTAGCGTCTTGAGTTCAATGACGACCTCTATAATTTTTGGAGGTGGCAGCGACTCTGGTGAACTTTCCAAAAAAATTACAGTCGCCAGAAAGTTCGTCAATGTCTACCACCTCCAAAAATCATATTTATTGTCTTTTTTTTTTTGCAAAATCGAGATCTCCATTGAACTTAGAAGGGAGAAAAACTTGGGCTAGGAGTTTTTACAAAAAAAAAAAAAAAA
>QANZ01025573.1:18966-41549 GCA_003254925.1 Chamaecrista fasciculata | reverse complement strand
AAAAAAAGTTTTAGGGGATTTAGGGGTTTTGGGACCAAATTGCAAGAGAGTAGTTTTAATGAGGTGTCAAGTGGAAATGAGTTGGATACTAATTTGAGCAAACCCCCTTTTTGGTCCCTCAATTGTTACTGAGTCGAGGATTTGGTCCCTCAACTAAGCATTTAACGGCCACCTAAGCAGATAACGGTGACACGTCATCACTTAACACCTCTATCACTAACGGACCAGACGTGAGGGACCAAAACGTAAACGGGATTGTACAATTGAGGGACTGAGTTGTAGTTTCCCACAATTGAGGGACCGATTCCTCGACTCAGTAACATTTGAGGGACCAAAAAGGGAGTTTGCTCTATAAATATATGATAATCCTTTAGGAATTATTTAATCCTTCCTCTCTCCCCTATCTGTTATTTTGTGTAAATTTCAAGTAAACGCTTCAAAAAGCATGCCCCTGCTAGGTGAGATTTCTAAGAGCTATTTTTCTAATCTTCAGTACTCAATTCTGAAACCTTAATTATTTTTCAACCAAATTGAAAATTGGTTGACTTCTTCTATTCCTTCCCTTGGCCTTTTCCTTCCGGTAGCGTCTTCTGCCTTAATTTTTAAGGAACTATATTTCACATAATAACTCTGTGCTTAACAGGTTTCTTAATTTCAACATGTTGTGGCTTTTCTCTTCTCTTTCCTGGTGAAAAGTTAAAAAAAAAAAACAAAAAAACCTACTGCTCTTGTGCTTATTTTCCCAAATACCTACAGCATCTTCTTCCCCATCTCATCACTCTTCTAAAATTGTAACCTCTGTTTTGTGCTGGAGCAACATCGTGATAGTTCCTTAATAGATTGCTTAATATATTACTTTTAGGGTAAATTCCACTTTAGTACCCTGTTTTATGGATCAATTCCACTTTGGTACCCTGTTCTTTCAAATGTGACACTTTGGTACCCTATTTTTTCAAAAATATCATTTTGGCACCCTGTTCTTTGGACCAAGTAACACTTTGGTACCCTGTTCTTTCACTATTTGTTACTCTATTCTATCTTTTTTAGGGTACCAAAGTGTCACTTGGTCTAAAGAACAGAGTACCAAAATGTCACTTCTGAAAGAACAGGGTACCAAAATGACATTTTTGAAAGAACAGAGTACCAAAGTGTCACTTTTGAAAGAACAGGGTACCAAAGTGGAATTGGTCTATAAAACAGGATACCAAAGTGGAATTTACCCTTACTTTTATATAAACTTTTTACACAACGTTGCTCTTTGCTATTGACATGTTGACCTCCATATTTAACATTTTATATTATCTTTACACTTCTACAGTTTTCCAAAACATAAAGTTTAAAAATACTATACTTTTATATATAAAAATAGATATTTACTATTACGGAGAAGGCACTCCCTTACCCATCTCAAACCCGTTGATTTTGCACCCAGACATGGACGCACAAGATAAAATCTTAAAGTATCCATAAAGTATGAGTATTTTGATCATCCCTACATACTAATCTCCATATGATATGCTTATGGATTTTTCTCTGATGCAGGCTTTATTCGGCCCTCCTTTCGCCCTAATTCAAGGAACATTTGAATCCCATGGGTCTACATTCAAGGATATTCCAAAAGAATTCTGTCCTACCATAAGAAGAGGATCTCTTGCATGGGTTAAATCAGGCCCTGAATTCTTTATTAGCCTAGCTAATCACAATGAGTGGAAGAAGGAATATACTGTATTTGGCTCTGTTCTATCTGAGGATATGGCAATTGTGGAGAAAATATCTCAACTTCCTACCAAGCCAGAGTTATGGAATCATGTTAATGTATCTGTTTTGGAGAAACCTGTACTGCTACGAGTAAGTCGAATAAATACATAGCCAGCCATGAGATCTCAAATCCATCATAACACTAGATCTCAAATCCAGAGCTTTACCTCAACTAATTTGGATTCAAGCCGCATCACACACTTGATTATGGTGGAAGAGTTTCACGATATGGATATTTGTATTCACAAGGTTTCAAACCCGAGACCTTTCTTAAGTGGTATCAAGTCACTTACCATTCAAGTCACTTACCATTTTCATTAACCCCTTGTTGGTACTGAAACTCATTTTAGCAAGTTGCTAAATTGTGGTTTCATTGTTTTTTTGTTATTACTAAAATTTTATTTTGGTCCCTTACATATTCATTTTTTTTCAATTTGGTATCTCTTAGATTTCTCTTCCCAATTTGGTTCATTACAATTTGTTTTGTTATTGATGTTAGTCCGTCTATGTAGTTTTAACTAAATTGAAATGTTAATTGAAGATGTAACATCATTAGTTGATAACCGGAGATATTAATTTTCATATAATAAATACATTTATGTTATCAAAGTTAGTCATTATGAGTAATTTTCTCTATTTTTAAGGTTTTACATAAAGTTTTTAGATTTTTTATAATTTTTTTTTTTGTTTTATGACTTTATCATTAATTTAATTAAATATTTGATAGAAAAATTGATATTGTTAACAAAAAAAAGGTCAAAGTGCACTTTTGGTCCTATAACTTTTGTTTAGGTTTCAATTTGGTCCCAAAACTTTTTTTGTTGCACTTTTGGTCCTATATCTTTGTAAAAAGTTGCAGATTTGGTCCTGTGTCACTTTTGGTCTCATATCTTTTGATCAAGTTGCAGAATTGGTCCTATATCTTTGCAAAAAGTTTCACCACCAGTCCCATCTCATAAGAAGATATTAGACCAATTTCGCACCTGACCCAAAGATATGGGACTAATTCTGCAACCTGACCAAGAGATATAGGACCAATTCTGCAACATGACCCCAAGATATGGGACCAAAAATGCAACACGGGCCAAATCTGCAATTTTAGCAAAAGATATGGGACCAAAACTGCAACAAAAAAAGTTATGGGATCAAATTGAGACTTTAGCAAAAGTTATGGGACCAAAAGTGCACTTTGACCAAAAAAAATGTGAAAGATTAAATTGAAAGATTACAAGCGTGTTCTTAGGCTGGGAGAAATGCTAGGATCTATTTTTTTCTCTATACGTTGATTAACATACAGATGCAACATGTGAATTTATTTGACTCTTGTGAGATTTATGCTCTATTTAATGCATTGAAAGGGATAATGTTAGAGAATATAACTTCAAATGGGAGGATTTATAATATAATTTTAATATACTAACAATTTGATCTGAATTGATAACTCAATCCTTAAAATATTAAAATATATAGTTTAGTCTTTGAAAAATCAAATCAATTTACGTATCAGTCCTTTTATGGATTAAATAATATTATTTTAATCTATTAAGGACCAAATTATCTACGTTTTAATTTTTCAAGAATTAAATTTTGTATTTCAATCTTTCAAGGATTGAGTTGTCAATTCGATGAATTTTCAAGGATCGTATTGTTAGTTTCCTCATAAGTTGTCCACATGATAAACTATCATATTACCAAGTGTTTATCGTGTTTACGAATATCATTTTTTGATTACCAACAAGTGTTTGATATAATGGTAAACAAGTTGCACTCAAAATTGAAGAATTTAAATTCGAGTCTTCAAATTTTATGATCATTCTAATACATTCATTTCTTGGTCGATCTCATATGAAATAATAAATGGAAGGGATGAGACCAAGATTGTAGAATTGTTGATCTTGGTCATCTTAGGAAGTTGAAATTTACAAAAAAAAAAAGAAAGGAGAAAAGAAAAAGTAAGAGAGGATTTCACTTTATAGGTTTTTGTTTTTCTTCTGTGAACATGCTTTCCTATATCTTTTGGCTTCTTGGATTTATTTGTTATGGTAAGATTTGTTGATGTTAGTCGAAAAAACTTCTTTTTTGTGTCGAAGGAAAGAATTATTATACACCACTAAAATGAAAAGATAGTACAAGTAATTATAAAGACCACAGAAAAATAGATAACTCGAAGCAATACGTAGTTCAAGATTTGTTATATTTGAACTTAAAATAAAAGAGATTGTTAAGGATTATGAATATAGTTAGGATCCCTAATATTAAGGGGATAGTTAGTATCTCTATTTAGTATCTAGTTAGTATCTCTATTTAGTATATGGTTAAGGCTTTCTTGATTCAATAATATTATCACATTATTTCAGTTAACATGGTATCAGAGCCATTTGAGCCGGGGTGAATTTCTCCCATTCAGTTCTGAAATTTTCTTCACTTTCTCCTTATATTTTTTTGCCTTCTCTGTTTCTCCGTCCAGTACCTTGAGTTTACTATTGCACATTGAGAGCAAAATTATGAGTGTTCTTGAGAGTTACTGTGAGCAGTTTTAAGGTTTCTGTTTTGAGCCTTAGTTGGTCCACTTTCAAGAGTGGACGTTTGCGTCACCGCCGGGGGTGGAAGAGGCAGAAGGATCCGTTCGGCCGTTCCCCGGAGTACGGCGACCATCTGAGCAGCGCGTGAGTCTCACGCGTCGGTTTTGTGTTCTGCGTTGCGTGGCGCGTGAAGTCCATGCTCCGTCTTCTTGATGTCAGAATCTCGGTTTCTGAACTTTGTTCACCCCGTCAGACCTAGGACAGCCTGTTGGAGGTGTTGGTTGATTGTTTGGAGTTTGGAACAGTAGTTTTCTTGTGTTGCCCATATCCGTAGGCGAACTCTTTGCAACCAATACTGGGTATTCTTGTATTTTTGCTGTGGTGGTCTTTTTGTGGTGTTGGTTTGATACTGGGTCCTTAGTGATCTAGTGTATTTGGTGGATCTAGTTGGTGGTTATTGTCTAGTTGGAGGCACTCTTCTCCTAATTTGGCTTTGTGAAGACTTTTTTGGTCTTATTTGTCTTTTTCCGTGAAGATTATTACTCAATGGGTGGTTTCCATTGCTTGAGGGTGCTCGCTGCATTTTGTGTGATGGCTGTTTTTCAGTGTTTGGTTTAGAACCTTGTGTTGATGACTTTTTCAGCGTTTGGCTCTTCTCAGCATTTGGTGTCTCGTTTGTTTGGTGGTGCATCAATTTGGGATGCTTTGAATTCATCAATTTGGCAATTCATGGGAGTGAATTGTGTTTGTGAGTAGTCTTTTGTGTGAGATTATTTTGTTTGAGTTTAGAGTGATACATTTGTCTTATTTGAGGTTATTGATTAGGTCTCATTTGGTTTTCTAGAGTTTGGGCTTACTGTTGAGGAAGGAAGCCCCGACCAGCCATTTTTCAGGGTTTTATTTGTTTTGGTTCATGTTGTTTAACAATGGCCATTTTGTTATTGGTTGTCTCAGCCAATTGTTTTGGTTGTTTTAAGAGATTTTCGATGTTTCTTGAGATACCACGTTTGAGTCCATTAGACAATGCAGCTTTCTTGGATGTTTTGGGATCACCATTTAAGGTGATAATTTGAAGACAACACTGGCAGAGAATTTGGTGGGTGTCTCGTTTGTATCCATTAGAAGTTGCCACTCTTTTTGGACGTTTCAAGATCATTATTGGTGATGGCTATTTGAGATATACTGACAGAGGGAGTCTTGGAGAAGTTTTTAGTGTTTTTGCTTTGTTTTGTTTTTCACTTATGATACCTTTGTAACAAGTTGGGCAATGATTAATATCTTTGCTCCAACTTGAGGGGGAGTGTTAAGAATTATGAATATAGTTAGGATCCCTAATATTAAGGGGTTAGTTAGTATCTCTATTTAGTATCTAGTTAGTATCTCTATTTTGTGTATATATAGGGCTTTTTTAATTTAATAATATTATCACATTTTTTCAGTTAACAGAGATAAAATCATATTCAATTGTTGGCCATTTTTGCCATTAATGAGTGAAACTTTTGACAAACTTTTAGAAGACCAAAATTTCTGAATATGTTGGTAGAGATCTAAAAATTTTTGTATACTTTCTGGTGTAGGAGATCCAGATCTTATCTCTTGTATCATGTTCTCAGGAGCGCATGGTTGTGTTGAAATTGTTAGATGTATTTTTTGTTTATCTTCTTGATGTATGACTTTATGTCTTTCTTCTCCTGAGTGAAAAAGATTATGACAAAAAACAAATATTACCATTAACATATTTCACAATTTGATACAATGAATTAGCATCTTACATCACAGACAAACAAATTAGTACATTACTTTTTTTGATTGAATTTTTCAACTTTTCACTTTTTTCATAATTGTTAGTCAGGTAAAAAAAAACTAAATATATAAATGAATTTATTAGATATATGAATTAATAATTTAATTCTAAAAAAATTAATTTATATTTTATAGTCATTAAAATTATTAAATCAATCTATTATACTTTTATTAAAGTTAAAGAATTAAATTAGATTAAATTAATGACTTGATTTGAAATATCACTGAGTTCACAATTCCGTTTTCACAATATTGATATAGTCCCTAAAGATTCAAGGACTAAAGAGTATATCATGTGATTAGATCTGGACTTGATTTGTTAGTTGTTAGTCTTTTTTATGGACTAAAGACCTGATCACGCCGGGCTCGCTAAAATACGCGCCGGGCTTTAAGGGTAGTAACAAAAGCCCGAGCCTGGCCTGCATTAAAATGGGCCTTTTAAAATCCGGGCTCTTTTATTTTTGGGCTTCTTTTCAATTTTTTCGGGCCGGGTAAATCGGGCCGGACAAACTTTCAGGCTCATGATCAGGGGTTAGGGTATGAGACTATTAGGAAATAAGGTCAAAGTAGACCCGAAATCGAATTTGAGACCAATTTCACATGATTTTTCATTGTTGGCATATATTTTTATAAATGCCCCTTTGAAAAATAAGCGATACTTTTATCTATTTTAATCTATTCTATTTTTATTATTTATCTTATTTTATGTTACCAAAAATTCTCACATATATATATTTAATTATGTTTGAGGTTGAGAATTATTAATGGCGATAATCTAAAGCTTATATGTGAAATCAATTAAGTTTGGAAACTTATCCTTGATTGAAATTTGATTGACGAATTGTTTATGAAAAGATTTTATTTAGGCGCTAATCACCTAATTAATGACCAATCAAGTGCTGATCTCTTATCCTATTTTTGATTATTCGCTATTTATCAAGGTTATTAAAATCGGACCGGTTGTTGAACCGATGGAGGTAGGGGTTCAAGGTTCAATGGTTCAACCAGGGTCGGACCGTNAAAAGGAAATAAACTTCTTTTTTTTTTTTGGTAACCAAGGGGCTTCACAAAGAAGCCAAAGCAAAAAACGCACAAGTAGGCAACACAACACCCACCCGCACACAAACACAACTAAACCCTAAAATCACCCAACCCCATGGAATCCGCCGCAAGGAGTATTAGTTAGGCTCTATTCTCTCGCAGAAACAAAAGAAAAAATGGAGAGCTTGGAAACGCCGATTCACTCCGTCCCTACTCATCGTCTGGCGTAATCGTTTCTGATTTTTAATTTCCGACTCTCCATTTCCTTCTCCCTTTCTCATTTTCTTCAAGCTACGCATCCAACCTCCTCTGATGCTGGCGTAATCGTTTCTGATTTTTCCGACTCTCCATTTCCTCTTTCGTTTCGCCTGAGCAAAAAAAAAATTGTTTCGCCTAAACCGGCCGAACCCCTCAAACCGCCGGTTCATGGCGGTTTTGGCGGTTCAACGCAGGTTCGAGCGATTTTGTTCCGGTTCGCTGCATGGCCGGTTTCCTCTGCGACTCGGACCGGACTGGCCAGCGATTCACCGGCCAGTCCGATTTTCCTAACCATGCTATTTACCATGAGCAAACATGTGCTGACCGTTTGACATTTGAATAATATGCTAAATCTGAAATAGGAATCATTTCCTAATTTATTACCTTATTTGCAGATCAAGAACTCTATAGGAAAGATTTTAAACTCTGCAAATTAGTCTATGCTGATTGATGCTCAATGTTCATATGCTATTATTGTCAGCTGAGCAAACTTGGAATGATGTTAAAGACTATGAGAAAGACCAAGGAAATCGAATTTCAATAAAGATCAATTGTTCCTAGTCGTTGGGATTTCAAGTCTGAAACATTCCTTATCAAGACTATTGGACTGCTCAAGTATAAAAGGCTAAAGACTTCAAATGTTTGAAGCTAACGAAGCTAATGATTTGTAGAAAGAATATTATCAAGAGCTACTAAGTGCTATCACATTAGTTGTGTATTCCTTTGTGGAGTTTGGTCTTAGTGATCATTCACTTTGTGTGAAACTTTCTCTTTGTGAGAGAAACCAATTCTATTCATCTTGATACCTTTGATTCATTCGTATACCTCCTAGTGGTAATAGGTTGCCTTCCTCGGTTGTTGTGAAACCCTAGTGGTGATCCGTGAGTGGTTGCACTGTAAGAGGAGTTGTGTTAAGAACCTTGTTGTTACCTGTGAGGACTTGTGGTTTGGGAAGACTGTAAAAGAGAGACTTGTGAAACCTTAAGGTGATTCGTGAGTGGTTGTCTTCCAAATTATAATTTTGGTTAGTTTACCCATAATATAAAAATCTTTTGCTTTGTGCTTGGGGACTGAACGTATGTTTAAGAGAAAGTCTTTTGACAAGAATTAGTACCTTATTCTGAACTATTATAAAGTTGGCTATGTTGTTCTCTTTCTCTTAACTCTTCCATATTTCACATTTTATCTTTTACGAGTTAAGGAACTGTTTTCTTTCAGGAACAATTTTATTAAGAAATTGTTTTCATAAGAAAAACTGTTTTCACCTAGGAACTGTGTGTTCAGAAGAAATTGCTAAAGGAATTTATCTTAAAGAAACTGTTTTAAAAATTGTTTTGAAATTGGTTTTTAACTTAAGAAAAAGTTTTAATTTCCAATTCACCCCCTCTTGGTATATTTTCCTTGTGCATTCTGACTAACATTCACTTTTTTTATCCCAAACTTACTTTTAAACTCGATTTGACTTTATTTGGTGACTGTCTCAGTTGGGTAGAAAGAGAAATTGTTAAGGGAAACCCATAGGTTCAAACTCGTCGCATTCAAACTTAAAACGAGAGAGATATAAATAATCTTTTTAGTTGACCCTGATATAAGTGGCCCCTTTTTGGGACTCTATTTGACCTCGTTCGTTGACGGTTCCAACTAAATAGAGAAAGTACTTGTAAAAAATAGTAGCTATGGACTTGTCAGATTCGAACTTGAAATAAAAGATATATGACCATTTTCTTATAACTTGGAAACATTTAGGACCAAATTGGATCACCATAAAAATACATAGTATCAATTTGAACATTCTAAAAGATAAAAGGCCAACATGAACTTTGCGATATAGATATGAGACCAAATTGAGCATTCCACCTTTATTAAATAAAATCAGTCAAAACCTCATATTAGTCCCTAACATTTACTCTAAATTATACTTTAGTCCCTAATATTTTTTTATTCTGTTTTGGTCCTTAATGTTTCTCAACCATTTCGTTTAAGTCTCTACCTACTGAATATTGTCATATCTTTCTTGTTTCAAGTACAAATGTGAAGAAATTGGAGTTATGAGTTACTCTTAGTAAGTTCTTTCTTTGTTCAGTTGGAATTATCGATAAACAAGGATAAATCGAGCCTGAAATCTGACCTGAAAGTGGATCGCTCATTTTATGAAGTTAGTCATATCTCTCTTATTTCAAGTTTGGATGTGATGAAATTGAAGCCACCGATTACTCTTGATAATTTTTTTTCCTTTCTAGTTGGAATCGTTGACAAACTAGATCAAATAGTGTTTTGAAAGTTGGTTGGTTATTGGTACTTTAATCGAACTCACTTACAAAATACTATTTGATCTTGTTTATTGACAATCCCAACTAGACAGAGAAAGAACTTATCAAGAGTAACTCGTAACTATAATTTCATTGCAATCAAATATGAAAGGGGAGAGATACGACCATCTCCATAAAATGAGCGACTCACTTTTGAGCCTGATTTGACCTCATTTGTTGATAATCTCATTTGTCAATTAAGAAGAAAAAAAAACTCGTCAATAGTAACTTGTATCTATGATATTATCATAGTTGAACTTAAAACGAGAGAAATATGGTCACATTTAGGGATGGTAACGAGTGGGTATCCGCTCATTTTATCACTATCTGTATCCGTTCATTCTCTCCAATATCCGTATCTTATTTGTATCCGATATCCATATCCGACGAGTACTCTAAATATTCTAAATACCCTAAAATAATGGATATAGAATAGGATATCATAATTCAAAAATCGAATATGTCCGATATCTGATACCCAATATCCGTTAATTAAAATAAATTAATTAAAAATATAATAAAAAGTGTATAAAATATAATAATAAAATATTTATATTATAGGGTATCGAATACCGGGTACCCTAACTATCCGTTCATTTCGGACGGATATCGTATGATTGATTTTTTATTTTTCAATACCCGTACCCTACCGATATCGGTATCCGACATATTCAAATATTTTTTACGGGTGGATTCGGATGGGTATCCTAAATATTCACCCAAATTGTCATCCCTAGTCACATTCAGTAGTTAATGACCAAAATGAAACTTTTGGAGAAGATTAAGGACCAAAATGGAACAGAAAAATGCTAAGGACTAACATTGAATGTAGGGAAAATATTAAGGACCAAAATGAGGTTTTGACCATTGAAATAGTAGATTTGGACAATTCATTCTAGGGCACGTGCTTGGGTGTGTATATGTTAATACTTTCAGTTTCACGCTCCTTAGCTCGCGAAACTGTAGTTTCTCTCGTGTATAGCAATTTGCCGAATCGCGCCTAGGGTTTTCGTCGCAGGGGTTCCAAAGAGGTATGGATTCTTCAACTCTGATCCTTGAAGTCTCAGATCTGCTATGTATCCTTCTTCCAATCTCAATGGTCCATCGAATTTCGTCTATACTTTCGTTTAATTTTCAAATCAATCCTGAATTTTAGGTTGTAGAAGGGTTTTGTGGCTTCTAACTCGCTAGGATGAAGCCCGTTTTTTGTGGGAACTTGGATTTTGATGCGCGCCAGTCTGATGTCGAGAGACTCTTCAGAAGATATGGGAAAGTCGACAGAGTGGACTTGAAGTCCGGTATGCTATTCTATCTTAAGATTTCTTTTTAGTCTGACTAAAGTGCTGCGTTAGCTACTGGCAAATTACTTCCTTTACTGCTGATTTTGCGCACCGGCATTTACAGTATACTGAGAAGTTGACGCGTTGTTGGTCAAACGATTACATGAATCAAATTTCTTCATTTGGGCTACCTTTTTCTGTAATTTTTCAATTACATAATTGTCATCGTAGATAGTTTTGCGATGATATTATAATCTTCTGCCAAGTGATGATTGTAATCTCCGCTTTCTTTTACTGAATTGCTGAGTTGTTTGCATTTGACAAGTTTCATTATAGTAGATATTATATGCACAGATTGTTTACTTCTGAGATGAATGCAAAGTGGATAAACTGATCAACTGGCATTATGCTAATGAAGGTGTTTCTGTGGCCACATTTTGAATATGGACCTCATGTTTGAAGTGTCCAACTGTGTTGAGCCACAGTGGGGTTTTAATATTTGTATGGGAAAAGAAAAATATTGTGTACAGCCATTGAAAGCAATTATCTTAGAATGAACTCTCTGACCCTTTCAGATATCAGTTTGGGCACATACAGAAAAGGAATGAAAAAGCCCTACTTGATTTGGACACTGTTAATTTCAAGTTAGCCTCTTTTACGGGAAAAAAAAATGTTTGCGCATTTTCCGTAAGGCATTGAACGTAAATATGAAATAAAATTTAATTTTTTTTCAGCTCTAAGATCTTTGGTAGAAGTTTCGAAGTACATTTGTGGGGAGTTTGTTTCTCTTTTTGCATTAGAAACTTTTTGTTCTCTCTTAATCCTGAATTCACACTCTTAGTAGTGCTTGTCTTCATGGTTATTCTGGAATTTTCCATCCAAGAATCAGTCCTCAGATGATACATGAAAGGGTCGATATGTTCTTTGATTTTTTACTTTCAAATGGATGTACATTATGTTCCCATTTAAAGAAGCAAGATTTCATGAAAATATAAACCCCCATACTCAACGACTTCTTTGGCGCAGGATTACTTGGAATGTCCATGCTCTTCTTCAATGGATGTGCTTCCCTGCATTTCTTTTCTAGCATGTGCCCAAGCTCATCTTGTATTTTTCCAGAAGAAATAATCTGATCCGCCCTAGCCATGCTATTCTGCATTCCCTCAGCATTCATTGCTTTTTCATTCCTCATGACTTTTGCTCAATGTTCAATTTCCGACTTATTTCAACATAGAAATCATGACGATTTCATCAACATGGCAGGTGTTGTGGCATTCCTTGACAGTTATCTTTTCCATAGTTGATTTTCTCTAAAATAAGTGAAGTTGATGCTCTGCCTGCCTCACCAAAGTATCTTCATGAAAGGGGCTAATCTAATGTTTCAACTGAACTATATTGGTTTGTGCTGTTTTGTTTTAACATCATTGTTTTGTAGGGTTTGCCTTTATATACATGGAAGATGAACGTGATGCTGAGTATGCTATTAGAAGACTTGACAGAACAGAATTTGGTAGAAAGAGCCGTCGCATACGTGTGGAGTGGACAAAGGTACACATGTAATAAACTGCATAATGGGTGCTCAAACATTGATCAAATTGGTACTAAATATTATGTTATGTGTAATTATGTTCATGCATCATTTAATTATGTTGAAGCATGTACTTGTAATCAAACTCTAGGAAGATCAGTTATGTCCTTCTCGTCATCTCCTATTCTCCTCTTTGCTCCGTTCTTTCTTTGGCTCTCTTCTTTTTTTTCTCTATTATTTTTGGTTTTATCTCTGGTTTCTGCCAACCTCTGTTCCAACATCCATCTCTCTCTCTCTCTCTCTCCCCCACCTCTCTCTCAGCCCTTTGTATATTCTCTGGTTCTGTTAAAAGGTTATCGGTTACGTCCAAAAGTTCTAACTTCTGTCTTTGATCATCATCAGCCTAAGGAGACCCACAAAATAGTGCGGCAACAATGGAGCTGTGCATAAATCATGTTTGGATAAGCAAGATATTTTTTTTCATACCCATTCTTTCAAAATTTTAAGCTCTAGAATATATACTATAGCTTTAAGATCCTTAGCATTTTTGGGATATTAAATATAGTTAGATCCATAGCTTTATTTTGTTTTATAATGAGAATATCTCCTTGGGAATTTTGATTTGCAAGCTTTTAATATATTAGAGATAGATGATTATAGTATGACTATAAAACATGGCTATATTTTAAGTGTTTTATGTAATTTATGCTCAATAGTGATGCATATATTTAAAAACTGAGTCAAGTTTTTCATATATATATATATGTGTGTGTGTGTGTGTCTATTTGTCTAAATGACGCATGTATCTATGTCGCAGTGTGTATTCTTTAACATGTATGTCATTGTTTTGATTTTTTTTTTGGTGTGCCACACTTCAGTGTTGCCACGCACCATGGCAACAGATGGGCAAAGTGTGCTGCACATAAACAACTATGCAAGTTTTCTGTTTTCTGTTGATGATAGTTTGAACTTTGCAATGAGTATGAGAATATTTGGAAATTTTTTGTGCACATATTCTCATCCATTGATGCTTCCATGTGCCTGTAAAGGAACTCTTGTTTGTGATTGCGGAATATTTTCATCACTTGTATCAGCAGGGACATTTTATTTTACAATGTGATAGAATGCATGCTGTACTAAAGAA
This sequence comes from Chamaecrista fasciculata, assembly GCA_003254925.1. Lineage (NCBI taxonomy): Eukaryota > Viridiplantae > Streptophyta > Magnoliopsida > Fabales > Fabaceae > Chamaecrista > Chamaecrista fasciculata. Next base: position 27,906 of record QANZ01025573.1, on the reverse strand, counting down.
ATTCCAGGGTAATTTTCTCATATAAACATTTATTCACTGTCACTGTATAATGACTTGCAGCAAGAACGTGATAGCAGAAGGCCAGGTGATTCAAGAAGATCTTCAACTAATTCGAGACCATCAAAGACATTGTTTGTTATAAATTTCGATCCAGTTCATACAAGGACAAGGGATATTGAGAGGCACTTTGATCCCTATGGGAAAATATTGAATATTAGGATAAGAAGGAATTTTGCTTTTGTTCAGTATGAATCCCAGGAGGATGCTACTAGAGCATTAGAGGCAACTAATATGAGGTTGTGATTTCCTTCCTTTGTTCACTTGTATGTATGTGTGTACATACTTACATGCATATATATATATATGTATATGTACTTGAAGTTTACTCTCTCAGAAGTTAGGGAGTCAAGAGTGGGGCTGTAAACGTGCTAACTACACTTATATTTTCAATCTCCTAATTGTTTTTCTTTTAAATCACAGCAAGCTATTGGATCGAGTTATAACAGTGGAATATGCAATAAGAGATGATGATGATGATCGAAGAAATGGATACAGTCCTGATAGAAGAGGCCGTGACATCTCACCTGATAGGGGTTATGGTCGTGGGAGATCTCCTAGTCCATATCGTAGAGGTAGGGGTAGCCCAGACTATGGACATGGATCAAATCCAGCTTCAAGACCAGAATCAAGAGCAAGTCCCAAGTATGAGCAAGATGGAAGCCCCATAAATGGGAGATATCACAGGTTTGTTCTGGATAAGATCCCCTTTTTGACCAAAAATTGTTCCTCTTGACCTTTTTGTGTTGATTTTTACATTCCATTTTATTCCAAGTATGTTGTTTCTTTGAATGCAGCCGATCACCCCGGCCACAACATAGGTCTCCACAAAACAGGTCTCGTTCCCCTGGAGAAATTGAATAGAGTTGAATAGAGTTTTATTAGAATATATCGGTGGACTTATTTAGTTTGTATTAGCTGTTATTTGTCTTCTTTCATTCTGTAGTTTGGCAGTAGGGAATGCAATACTTGTTTATTGATTGTACTTACTGTTATATATTTAATTAGAACCTTTATTGTGTGAAGATAATTATTTGATGTTATTTATGTTGTTCATTAAATTCTCTGGGGATTTTTGGATTGATTTTTCAACTTTATGCGATTGCAAGTTTGCATGTGCGTTTCTTTGGTTCCTATAATGATAGAATCAGTTGTGATTTATTGCAGAGTAAGCTAATTATGAAGAGACATGTAATCTTTGTGAGTGCCTTGTTACCTGGCAAGTTTCACCTTGATGATATCCTTTTGTATTATTTTATCTCCCTAAATTTTAAAAATATATAAGTCTTTGGATATTTTATTAAGTCCTAAATAATCTTTTTATGTTTAGTTAAATAATTAATAGACTAGCACCAAAAAAAATTATTAATAGACTTGTTGACTCAATTGACAAATCATCATCCAAATCAGCATAATGTGGCATTTTTTTGTTAAAATTTTTGTAAACTTCCTATATAGAAAAAAAAAACAACTCAATCGAAAATAATCCTCGTATCTACCATAGATGGGGATGGATGATGTTGTGAAGGATCCTCCAACAATGGTTTGACGTAGTGGTTGGCGAGCTACACCTTGGGTGAGAGGATTTAGGTTCGATTCCTAGAGTCGACATTTTTAGGAGGATTCAAATTGTTTTGCTTCTTAGTTTGAATGAGATTAGTCTTTACCTAAATCGTTATACGGATAGATGAGGGAAACCCATAGTTTAACAAAAAAAAAGTTGGAACTCAACGGTGCAAGAGCCAGGTGTCGGTGTTGCCATCGTTGCCGGACCAATGTTCACAGGCAAAGGATCATGCTCCTCTGGCAACGAGCCCTTGACACACCTCTTGAACAATGAACATGGCAATGGCAAAAGTGGAGGTTGCAAAACATTCGAAATGGCATGTGTTTTGAAGATAGTTGATTTTGCACACAACACTACTTTAAACCTTAAATTTGTTTTAGCCAAAAAGACCCCTAAATTTGTTATTTGACTTCCTTTCGATTCTTCAAATTTGATTTATGGGAAGTCAAAAGAATAGGGTATCGGTGAGTCATAAAAACTGATCTTATATAGAAGTTTGAAACTTCATTGTAAACTTTTGTATTGATTACTGTTAGGAGTCGAAACCAACAAATTAAATCCTACTACTTCGAGTTCCCTAATTTTGTAAATAGTGGTGAGTAAGGTCGATTCCAACGGGGAAGAATGACTAAAATTAAAGTTTAAAAATAACAATAACACTCAAAGGGAAGAGAGTTGTGAATTATGATTCTAAAAAATGAAAACTAAAGTAAAGAGAAGTAAATTGGTTTAAGGATTCAATTGACAAAGTAAGCAAGAAAATGGTTTAAGGAAATTCAACAATAAAAACATCTAGTCGGGTTGCATATTGAAATGGAGTTTCTCATGTTAATCATTGGCAAAACATCTTATAACCTTGAGTTTGCTTAGCTTGATAGAAAATCAGATTCCATCAATATCTCACTAAAATCAGAAGTTGGAACCGACCTACCTTCATTTATCTCAAACTCTTAAGTAACAGACTCTCAAGTTTAAGAACAGTTAAAGCAAGATATAAACTAAGCCTAATTTAACTAGGTCTCAGCGGTGGTAGCTAAACTAGAGATTCCTTCTCATACATTTGAAAATAGAAATGAAGCTATTCTACTAACAAAGCATGTGTCACTTCTCTAAACATCAAACAAAGGTTTGAGCCTAGATGACAAGATTAATCAAGAATGAAACACAATTAGGGGCGCCCTCTAATATCATCCATCCAAGATCATCAGAATTTAAAACAGAGAGAGAATCAAAACTCAAAAGAAAGTAAGATTGCATTAAGCTCAAAATATAGCCTCTAATCTTCATAACTAAAACGAAATCAAAGCTAAGAGAAGAAAGAAAAGCTAGCAAATCTAAAGAAAGAAGAAGAATGAAGGCTGGGTTCTCCTCCAAAACGAGCTGCCTCTGTTTTCTGCTGAAGAATGCGTCCCAATCAATGAATGAGCCCCTATAATCTAAAACTTTCCCTTTTATATGCATCCATTTCCTAAAAGAAACCCTTGGCACATGCTTGGCACATGCTTGGCACATGCTCTCCACTAAATGAATCAGATATTGTACTTGAGAAGGGGTGCACAAGTGGCAGCAATAGATTGGTCCCTAAAAGAAAAAAAAATTCAGATTAAAAAGTTACTGCAGTAAAAAGGGGAATTAGTCCTATGCCCATAGCAAACTGAAATAGGCAAGTAAAAAGGGGGATTAGTCCTATGCCTATAGGACTTGAAATCAGGCAAAATTAGAGAAAGAAGAAGTAGCCAACAAAACTAGAATAACAAGGGTAATTAAGTGGATTTAGTGACTGATAAAATGAGATAATTTGGTCTGAAAATAAGTATAATAGAGCTGCTAACAATTATCTCAATCAATATTTGTATTATAGATAAATTCCTTTTTGGGTAAATAAACTTACAAGGTCGAAAATAAGAGAATAGCATATTTACAGGTAGAATGTTCAAGAGAAATTGTTTCGCTTAAAGTAAAATGCAATGTTATGAAAATTAGACGGTCAGATCGGTTGAACTAAGAGACGAAGGAGAATGTAGCTCGATTTGGACCATTGAATCATTTAGGAGGTTGGCCCATTTTGAATCGTCTAGAACCGTCTTGATCCGGGTTAGCTCGAATTGAAATGTGTCCGGGAGCGTTTTTCAGAAAACTGATTAGGTCACTTTTTTTAGGCTCTTTTTGTTAGTTTGATGGGCTAAATGCAAAAAGAATAGTAAGAAAATCTAATTTCAAATATTGTAAATCTATCAAAACAAAGAAAAAAAATTTCTTTTTCATTTTTTTTAACCCACTTATATGTGTTAATGTTGTAACTTTTTGTTTTTGTAAGACGATAAAATTATAGATTTATAAGTATATATTGTTGTTATATGGATTATACGGTTATATTTTACTTATAAATTATTTGTATTTAAAATCATTATTATTTTTTATCTATGTATTTATAACGTTATTCAGTTCCACCACTACTATGACCGATTGAATCAATTAACTCCTGACCCAAATGTCTTTCCAATTCACTTGCCGGTCCGATTTTTAAAGCATTGGTAAAATGCAAAAGAAAGCTTGTTTTCGTTAACGTAAAATGCAAGTACCGCATGGAACCCAAAGAATCAAAATGCAAAAAAGTTGTTGCTCCTCTTTAGCTATGAAAATCTTTGTCTGGGATCTCCCTTTCTCTTTGCCTCTCGGGTTCCAGCATCCTCCAGAACCTTCAAAACGTTATCCATGGTGGATCTGAGGATTGTTTTTGGTTTTGAGTTTGGAGGTTTTTTTTTAGTTTTGTAAAATGAAGTTTACAAAAAAAATTTTAAAAAAATTACCACGTGGATATTGAGTTGGATGATAATTTGGCGACTAATTCAGCAAGTCTGTTAATTATTTAAACAGAGACTTAACATATGTGAGTTATCTGCACCTAATAAAAAATTTAGAGATGAATTTTCAAAATTTAGAAAGGTAAAACGCATATGGCTTAAAGTTTAAAGGAGTCATGTGCATTTGAGCCTAAATAAAATTAAAAGATAGTTTCAATGAAAAAGATGGAAATAAAACAAAAGCTTGAAACTAGTTTTTTTATGTGTTAATTTTAGGGTACATTTTTTAATGCTCATTAGGTCTAAAGGATAAAGAGATAACAAGGTCAAGCTTATTAGGGAAATTTTTATAGAAGGGCTGTGTGAATTGATTCATTTACCTGTGATTTAAAGTTTTCAATTGAGTATTCTATGATTTACTTTATGAACATAATAGGAACTTGTGCTTTAATTTTATATAAAAAAATAACGATTTTTGGTTACATATGATCATATGATTTTTTCATTTTTTATAATCCTTTTTACATTTTTGAAAGTATGTACCTCTTTTATTATATGTCCAAATCGCATATATGATATGATTTTAGAAAGATTTTGAAATAAGTTTTTTCAACATATATATAACTTGGACAAAATGATCTTAGAAAAAGAATTATCCTTTTCAAAAGTAACACCCTCAATCATCTATGAGAGCATTGGAAACATTTTATATTAAAAAGAAATTATAGAATGATTGATGGGCTTACTTTTGAGACTAATTATTTTTTCTAAAATGTTATTTTGTTCAGGTCATATATGTTCAGAAAAGCTTGTTCTAATATCTTTACAACACTATATCTTATATACAATTTGGACACATAACAAGATATAGATTATAAGTTAGTCCTAAATATTTTACTTGTTTGATATTAATCTTACATATTTTTATAATTTCTCAAATTGGTCTCAAACTTATTTATATAATACTATTTGATTTTATTCGCTATCGGTCTTAATTAGACAAAGAAAAAACTTGTTAAGAGTTAACACAGTTTCGAACTCGTTGTATTTGACATGAAATGAGAAAAATATAATCAATTTTACTTATTTGACTATGAAATAAGTGACCAAATTTTTTACTCGATTCGATCTCGTTTGTTGACAGCCCTAAATGTATAGATAAAGTAGTCTAAAAAACAATTTGTAAATTTGAACTCGTCGCATTTAAACTTAAAATGAGAGATATTTGACTATACATTTATTAATTTAGAACCAATTTAAGAAATTATAAAAACATATAAAACTAAATTGAAACAAATAAAACATTTAGAATAAATTTAAATTTACATTTGGGACCAATTTAAAGTTTTGACCCTTTTTTTATTTATTTGCTTCTTTGCTTGGACCATAGCTCTTTTATCCTACTTTAAAAAAAAAAAAAAGAGTGCATTTCTCTCCCTTCCATTCCCTTTTAATTAATTAATTGAATGGACTCTCTAGTTTCCTTGTTTTTCTTCCTTTACGCTCTTGGAAACCGTGAAGAAGAAGAAGGGTACTTTGCTTTGCATCATCTCAATGTTGAGAAAATCAAATTGATTTCTAGGTAGGTACCACTAAAAAGTAAAACCTTTTGTTTTTTTGTTGAAATGTCTTTACTAAACTATTATTATTATTATTATTATTATTATTATTATTATTATTATTATTATTATTATTTTTAGCTATTTTGTATTGGAAGTAATCTTATTCGAAATACTATCATTAAATGTAAACATTTCTTCGAACAAAAATTCAAACTTATTATTACTACTAGTAGTACTACTATTACTACTACTAATAAGATGCATAAATCTCCTCAAACTAAAAATCATTGCATAAAATCTTTAAAATTAAAAAATCGAAAATGCTATATAAAGCCAAATCCGAAGGACGAAAAAACCATATCTCTCCCTTTTCTATCTTGATGAAAGACGAAGAACACTCACAATCCCATCTTCCATTCTCTCGGAATCGCATATCGCGATTTGAAGCCGGAGAATGTTCTCCATTCTTTAGGAATAAAACATTAAACAATATGCTTTATTTTATTTATTTTTTTAAGAAAAATTTGGGGTTTTGATTTTTGGGTCTGAAGAAATTTGAGGGTTTTGATTTGTTTGTAGTGTACTTGAATGAAATTTGTAGGGTTTGAAGAAATCTGTGGGGCTTGATTTTGGAAAAATTTGGGGGTTTTAATTTGTTTGTAGTGTACTTGAATGAAAATTTCAGCTTCAATAGTTGAATATGAGGATTTTTTGATAAATCATAAATGCTCATTTGTCTTTTGAGGTTCTAATGATTATTTTGATAAAGATCATAAACTTTTGGGATTAAAGTGTAATTAAATTAGAACCTATTCAAAAGAAATCTTATGAAAAGGAGAAAATTTTGTAATATTAGAATTCTAAAGACCCTTTTATAATTAATTTCAACTCAACAGTAAAATTACATAATGTACTCTTTAGTTTCTGTTTTCTTTATGTTTTGATCCCTTTTAGTAAAGGGAAAGGACTTAAACGCATAAGAGAAGACTTGTTGGGAGGTTTTTGACATTTTAACGAGGTCACAATTACATTTGCCGTTAAATTCTAACGGAAATAAAGCACAGGGGACCAATTAGCTAACAGAGAAAACCACGGGGTACCAAACTGCAAAAATTTTTCTTTCAGGGTACCAAAGTGGAATCGCCCCTAACCACAGGATACCAAACTGCAATTTACCCTAAATTATAAAAGCTAAAAAGAAGATGATAAACCAGAAAAAGAGAAAAAACATATAGATATATAAATGGTCATAATCCAATTGGAAATTTTGGGAGAAATTGAAAAGCAGAGCCTAGCGAAGAAAACAACAAATAACAAATTGGAATGAAATACAATGGAATTGGAGAGAAAGAAAGGAGTTAGACGTAATAAGTGAAAAATTATGGGTAAATTACACTTTGGTACTATGTAGTTTGGTCATATTCACTTTGGTACCCAATGGTATTTTCCATTAGTACTTTGGTACCCTTTGGAGCTATTTTATAATTTTAGTTAAAACAAATTTTGCAAAAATTACATATTGACCTTAAATTTTTTTTAAAGTTTTCATTTTAGTCCCTAGATAATATGTATCCAGAGATCTATTTGTAATTTTCTAAAAAAATTTTTTGGTCAATATTTGATTTTTGCAAAATTTGTTTTGGTTAAAATTACAAAATAGCTCCAAAGAGTACCAAAGTATTAATGGAGAATACCACAGGGTACCAAAGTGTCACTTTTTAAACCACAAGGTAGCAAAGTGAAATATGATCAAACCACAAGGTACCAAAGTGTAATTTATCCGAAAATTAAAAATGTTATAGTAGAAAGGAAAAAAGAAAAAGGAAGTGAAGAGATGAGATGAGATGGATTTTCAAAAAAGCAAAAACAAAACTAATTATAATTTGATTGGATATATAATTTAAGGTCAGATCGTTTAAAATCTATCAAATTATAATTTGATTGGATTATAATCTAATTGGATTATAATCAAATGGTGTTTAGATGAGTTTTTGAAAAAGGAGATTTTTAGGGTGTGAAATTATTTAAATAGGTATGTAATGATTGAGTTTGGTAGATAGAAGGTGATGGAGATTATGCCCTAGGGCCAATCACCTTATAGATATGTTGTGAACATATCAATTAATTTATAGAGATAAATTAATGGTNTAATTTTTACTGAGTTAACACATCAGTCCTCAATAGATAAAACAAAAGTTGAAAACATACCAAGTTGTTCAAAAATAGTGATAAATAGTTATTTAAAATAAAATTTTTAAATAGGTTAAAGGGTCATTTTGGTCCTAAATATATGCCTTAATGTTCATTTTGCTCCATTATGTTTTAAAATGTTCAAATTGGTCCTAAATTTTTGTAAAATGTTTATTTTGGTCCTAAACTACTGAATATGAGTTGTTTCAAGTTCAAACGTGACGAATTTAGAACTACGTATTGTTCTCAAAGAGTACTTTCTCTATCTTGTTGGGGCCGTCAACAAACGAGGTCAAATTGATCCTGAAAGTTGACCGCTCATTTCATGATCAAACAAACAATGCTAATCATATCTCTCTCGTTTCAAATTCAAATGCGACAAATTCAGAGTTACATGTTCCTCTTAACAAGTCATTTGAATTTGAAATAAAAGACAAGAGAAATATGACCAAATTCAATAGTTTATGATCAAAATGAAACATTTTACTAATATTTAGGACCAAAATGAATCATTTTGAAAACATTTAGGACCAATTTGAACATTTTGAAACATAATGGACCAAAATGACCCTTTAACCTTTATAAATATTTTGGTTGAATTTATATAGTTAATTTTTTTAAATAACAGGGATAGAACTTATTTTTAATAATAAAAATATAATATTAATTAATATTTAAATAAAAAATAAATTATTATTATTATTTTATTAAATATTAAAAATAATTAAAAGTAAAAAGTAAATTATAATAATTTAGAAAA
>QANZ01025573.1:5804-18447 GCA_003254925.1 Chamaecrista fasciculata | reverse complement strand
TTTCGACTTAGCCACCAAAAGTTCACAAGTCCAAAAGTGTTTTGAGTCTTGGTGAAAGTTTGTGAGAGAAAACACAACCCTAGACTTTCTAGAGAGAGAAAGTGGCGCAAACCCTAAAATAGTTTTAGGATTTGTGAGTTGAGTTGTGTGAGAGATCAAGAACATCATTCTTGATCTGAGGCGCCATCTATCTTGGAAATTCGAGAAGTGTTCTTGAATCCAAGAACACCGTAGATAAGGCTCCCGGTTTGCTTGGAGAAGTAAACGTGGCTAGCACCTGGGCATCTACCAAACTGTTCGTGTGGATCACCGGTGGAGGGAGCACACTCGGAGTGGACTCCTCAGATTCGTAAACGCAAAGAACATTCATTGACTTGGGTAAATTCTTGACCTTATACCGATACAGATTCATATAGCGGATCTATTGGGAAAGAAATCGCTGTGTACTTTTATGTTTGGTTTAAAATTTTTATTTTATATCCGATGTCGCTTCCGCTGTGTGCATGGCGATTTCCCAACAGAAGGGTATGGAAATTAATATATTGTAAAAGGGTAAAATTGAAATAGAATATTACTTATTGACTTTTTGGATTTTGTGAATAACTAGTGTGAATAACTAATTTGAGTTGTTTGGATAAAAAATTTGAAAAATAGATTTTTGTTTTGTGAAGTTTTTTGCATTGAGATTTGTAATAAACATATTTTTTGCATCTAGATTATTTTGATAGATTATTCCACTTGATAACTATACATACTATAATTACAATAATCGTATATTGCTCAAATCATTTTCTATGATGACACTTACTTTTTGGTCTTTCATTCTGTATTGACTGAACGAATCAGCCGCTTAAAAAAATTTGACTTTTGAGCCATTTAATTTTTACTGAGTTAACACATCAGTCCTTAATAGAGAAAACAAAAGTTGAAAACATAACGAGTTGTTCCAAAATAGTGATGAATCGTTATTTAAAATAAAATTTTTAAATAGGTTAAAGGGTCATTTTTTTCCGAAATGTATGCCTTAATGTTCATTTTGGTCCATTATGTTTTAAAATGTTCAAATTGGTCATAAATATTTGTAAAATGTTTATTTTGGTCCTAAACTATTGAATATGACTTGTTTCAAGTTCAAACGTGACGAATTTAGAACTACGTATTGTTCTCGAAGAGTACTTTCTCTATCTGGTTGGGGCCGTCAGCAAACGAGGTAAAATCGTTTCATGATCAAACAAGCAATGCTGATCATATCTCTCTCGTTTCAAATTCGAATGCGACAAATTTAGAGTTTTGTGTTCCTCTTAACAAGTCCTTTGAATTTGAAATGAAAGACGAGAGAAATATCACCAAATTCAAAAGTTTGGGATCAAAATGAAACATTTTACTAATATTTAGGACCAAAATGAATCATTTTGCAAACATTTTGGACCAATTTGAACATTTTGAAACATAATGGATCAAAATGACCCTTTAACCTTTTTAAATATTTTGGTTGAATTTATTTTTTGAATTATATAGTTAATTTTTTTAAATAAGCAGGATAGAAATTATTTTTAATAATAAAAATTTAATATTAATTAATATTTAACTAAAAAATAAATTATTCTTTTTATTTTATTAAATATTAAAAATAATTAAAAGTAAAAAGTTAATTATAATAATTTAGAAAATTGATATAAAATGACTAAAATGCTCTTTGGGTATATTTGAATAAGTATAGGTAATTATAGGTATGTTAATAGGGGTATAATAGTAATTGAGTATTTTAAAATATGAAATTTTTGTAGATTATAATCAAATTATAATATAATCTGAAACAAACAACATTATTTCAGATTTTGGACTAAAATCAGATTATAATTTGATAGCTTATTTTTTTTTAGCCAAAATTTGATAGCTCATTTAAACGAACGAGTAAACTACCAAATTGGTCCCTAGATTATTGGCTCGCTGACAGATTGGTCCCCGAATTTTTATAACGAGTCAAATAGGTCCCCGAATTTTTCTAACGTTAGTCAAATAGGTCCCCGAATAACATGCACAGAAGGACCTATTTGACAAATGTTAGAAAAATTCGAGGACCTATTTGACTCGTTAGAAAAATTCAGGGACCTATTTGTCAATTTTCTAAATTCGGGGACCAATCTGTCAGCGAGCCAATAATCCAGGGACCAATTTAGTAGTTTACTCTTTAAACGAACTGAGCCTTAGTAAAAAATTAAGATAAATATTTATTAGTCATTCTCATAAATTAAATAGTATATTATTCTAATCTTTCAAAGACTAAAGAATATGCCGATTTAATCTTTCAAAGAGACAGAGATTAAACTGTGTATTTTAATCTTTCGAGAATTGAGTTGTTAAATTGCTATCGAATCATTGGTTTACTGTTTTTTTATGGTACTATAGTAAATTTATTTAAAAAGAAATTTTGAACTTTCTACTATCATATACAAAAACAATGAGCGGGAAAAATTTTGTGCCTGTGTCTGCGGTGCTCTCTAAGGAAGAGGAGGACTTGCTGGCGAGAAACACCAAAAAGATGAAGAGTGATGAACAAGATTATACTGATTCAGGGATAGCGTTTGTGGCTTACGGAGATTTAGAGGACCTTGACCCGGTGAATGAAAGTGTAGATAATAACAGTAGTCGTTCCTTCAAAAATACTCTCCTTGGAACTTCAGAATTGGATGAATATTCGAGTATCGATGAGGATATGAGCTTTGGCATGAGGACAACGATGACGATGACACTCCTAAGGTGTCCGATGACGAAGGTGACAGATGGGTCTAATGGAAAAATTGAGGAGGGTGGCGATGGGTCTAATGTGAGAACTAAAGGTATTGACTTTGAGGATGATCCTGGGGGATCACTCATGCATCATAGTTAAGATTTCGAAAGTTGAGAGAAAGAAAATGGGTAAACCTCTTAAATATTCTCTTGTTATCAAGTTTCTTGAGAAAAACTTTGCCAAGTTTGGGCAAAAAAAGGTATTCTTTCTATTGTGGACATGATGAATGACTTCTTCTTAGTTAAGTTCTCTGCTGAAGAGGACTTTGATCTAATCTTAATTTAAGGGCCTTGGCTTATTTTCGGTCATTATATATCAATAAGAAGATGGTTTCCTAGCTTTGATCCGGCCACAGCCACAACCTGTTGGGAAATCCCAGCGCAAAAACGCAGCGGAAGCAAAATATAAAATTAAAATTTTGCGTGCGCCAATCCCAGATTTCCCGAACGGATCCGCTAGTTGAATTTAAAACCTGTTAAGATAGTGGTATACCTCACGAGTTCCAATCAGTTTGGTTGTACGGGGCGTGTCCTAGAAGTCCACGTGATGCGTCCTTCCTCCGCCGGTGATCCACACGAACAGTTTTGGAGATGCCTAGGTGCTAGCCTCCTTCACTTCTCCAAGTGAATCAGGGACATCTATCTACGGGTTCTTCAATTCAAGAACAATTCTTGAATCTCCAAGAACAAAGATGGCGCCTATGATCAAGAATCTAATCCTTGATCTCACACAACCTTGTCACACAAACCCTAAACTCCTTTAGGTTTGTGCGCCACTTTCTCTCTCTAGAAAAACAGGGGTGCGTTTTCTCTCTCTTCACCAAGAGCCAAAATCGAATTTTGCTCTTGTGGTTAGCTAGGCTAAAGTCGAGTTTTCCCTAATGTGCTAGGCCTTGTCAAATTTGACTTATGCTATATATTTATAGGGTTTGGGGATTTTTGATAATTATAATTAGGGAATTCCTAAATTATAGGATTATCAAATTATAAAACTATGAGATTACAATAATATCATAATTTTAGGACTTGAATTCCTAATTAAAATATTACCTTAATATTTCAACTTGAATTCAAAATGCAATACTTGAGAATCAAATTGGAAAATCAAATCTTCCAAGAGATACTCAATCCACGCGCCATCCCCACTCAAAAATGTTGGAATTTAATAAATCAAAATAACAATCCTAACTTTAGGATGTTATAACTAATTTGTTATCTTCCAACAATATTGAATTAAAATATTACCATAATATCTTTAATTCAATCTTTTTGAATCTTGAATTCTAATTCATTATTGAATTAGAATATTACCCTAATATCTTTAATTCAATTTGAACCTAGAATTCGAATTCCCCTATAAATATTGAATTAAAATATTACCCTAATATCTTTAATTCAATCTTGAACCAAAATCAAATTTTGAATTCAAATTCAAGTCATGATTTTAATTAACAAAACATTTTTATTAATTAAAATGCTACTATATGAGGCGCCAACCTCCTCTCCTATTATCCTAATATTAGTGAATTTAATAAATCAATAATCTCCTAACTTTTAGGAATCTTATCCAATTTATTATTCCCTAATATTATAAATAGGAATATAATTGTAAATAGACAAGATTTAACAATTAATATATATTTAAACTTGTCCCATAAATTTAAATATCATATATGTAGATTTTTTATTTAAGACAAGATTTCATGTCCCAAGACAAACAACTATGTCTTAAACGGTGTCACTAATGTGACCCACGAATTAACCCTAATTCGTGTCCCAGCGTGGCATCTTGATCCTGCTCGTGTGTGACCCAGCAGGCCCCACGTGAAGTTGGCAGCAAGTCATCTCTATGACTCACAAGTCGAGAGCGGACTCTAGCAAGCCATCACGATTACCCAAAACACGTGAGTCATCGCTTAACACCGAAACAACTTAACCTTAGTACCACCTTGTCTTGATCCCTATTGCCCTACGATATTTTGGTCATGGATTAGGCACGGGAAAGTCATCCATAATCCAGACCTCAACTTTCTCGATTCCTTGAGTAAGTCCCATTTACTAGTGTGGCCACACATTCCTTGGACAGACTCATCGAGGGGCCCAGTTAAATATCTCCCATCTTTAATGAGGGACAAAATTCCATCTTGGTCAACCACATTCCTCAACACGGCAATCAACCAAACCCGTACCTAACCCTTATGGCTACCCTGCTACAGGTAACGTTATACTAGGCCAAAGTTTGACAACTACAACGCCGGAATAATGAAGACCTCAGGTCTAAGGGCATCGTGACAGGTGTATAGGAGAGGCTAGCTCATGACTAAAACCCATGCAGGACTCTCCGGGTCAGTCCAGCAACTTGTAACCCTTTACATAATTGCACCATGACTCTCGTAAAGCATCTAGTGCATGTATCTCCATACACCGAGGTCATGCTGGTCTTGGTTCATTCTCGCTCCCACGAAAACAATCGACCAGGGACAAATTTAGATTAATTATCACATAATTAATCAAGGACGCTATCATAGCAAACATGCTAATAATATGATAACAACATAATCTATCTCTATAGATTAATCTATATGTTCAAAACATATACAAAATTGATTGGCCCTAGGGCACAATCTCCATCACAACCGACTCTGTTTGTGCTTGGGTGAGGTTCCCAGACCTCCCCATTGACTGTTTTGATAAAAAAAAGTTCTTAAAATGTTTTGGCAACAGAATAGGGCGAACAATCAAGGTGGATACGACTACGAAGTTCCATGCGAGAGGGCAGTACGTGAGGGTTTGCGTGGAGATTGATCTTAATAAACCATTGTTGTCAAAATACAAGCTTGATGGAACAACGTTTTTCATTGAATATGAAAGTATATATGCATTACATTTGTTTTTAAGTGTGGATGCTATGGTCACATTCCTGAGAAGTGTAACCCAGCGCTGAAGAAGACGGTGGCAGAGGAGAAAGATGGGGATGAGTCGGCCAACAAGGTGAATGTTGAGAAACTGGCGCATTTTAATGCTATTAATGAGAGAAGTAATGAGAAATACGGCGCGTGGATGACGGTTCAGAGAACGAGGAGACCGTGGAAGAATAAACTCACTGAGCAACCTGAGACAAGCATCAATAAGCAAAAGGCCATTGGTGGAGGAAAAGAATGGGAAGCACGCATTAACAACTCGAGGTTCTATTTGCTGCAGAACAAGGAAAAGACCAATGAAGTGACGCCAACAACTAATGATCAAATTGAAGAAGGCCCCACAATGAACGCCCCGAGGACCAATAAAAGAACGCAAAAGGACAAAGAAGAGATGGTGAACAAAAGGAATAATGGGCCGAAGCCCAAAGCTGTTGCTAATGGCAAAGATAGAAATGCTAGCACTTCCCAAGGCCCCACTAACGTCCAACTTGAGATGCAGAAGGAGAAAGGTGGGCCTAATGAGCTTGATTTGACTATTTCTAAATCTAACTGATGGAGATTGTGCCCTAGGGCCAATCATTTTATAAATATGTTTGGAACATATTAATTAATTTATGGAGATAAATTAATGGTTATCATATTATTAGCATGTTTACTATGATAACAGTCCCTGATTAATTATGAGATAATTAGTCTAAACTGTCCCTGGTCGCTCATTCAAGTGGGAACCTGAAATGAACTAAGACCAGCATGACCTCGGTGCATAGAGATGCATGCACTAGATGCTGGAACGAGAGTCATGGTGCAATTGTGTAAAGAATTACGAATTGCTGGACTGACCCGGAGAGTTCTGCATGGGTTTTTAGTCATTAGCTAGTCTCTCTAGTACACCTGTCACGATGCCCTTAGACCTAAGGTCTTCATTATTCTGGCGTTGCAGTTGTCAAACTTTGACTTAGTCTAACGCTGCCCGTAACAGGGTAGCCATAAGGGCTGAGTACGGGTTTGGTTGATTGTCGTGCTGAGGAATGTGGTTGACCTAGATGGAATTTTGTCCCTCATAGAGATGCGAGATATTTAATTGGGCCCCTCGATGAGTCTGTCCAAGGAATGTGTGGCCACACTAGTAGATGGGACTTACTCAAGGAATCGAGAAAGTTGAGGTTTGGATTATGGATGACTTTCCCGTGCCTAATCCATGACCAAAATATCGTAGGACAAAAAGGGATCAAGACAAGGTGGTACTAAGGTTAAGTCGTTTCGGGGATAAACGATAACTCATGTGTTTTGGGTGTTTGGAATCCTAGGCGCCTAAGGCAGCGGAAGCAAAATAAAATAAAATAAAATAAAATAAGACGCCTAGGTCCTATGATTCCCGAACGGATCCGCTAGCAGAATTTAAAACTTTTGGTTAGTGTTATACCTCAATGTTTCAATCTGATGGTTGAACGGGGCGAGTTCCACGGAGTCCACTCCCAGAGTTCTCCCTCTGCCAGTAATCCACACGAACAGTTTCTTTGAACACCGAGGTGCTAGCCTCCAATTCTTTTCTCCAAAAGAATCAGGGACCAATCTACAGACCTCTGACTTCAAGAACTCCTTCTTGAATCAACAACTGAGGTGGCGCTTAGAAGAATCCCCCCACAAGAACTCCTTCTTGCCTATTCTTCTCTCACAAACCCTAATTAAGAGCAAAATCGAAATTTCTCTAACTCTTAGAGAAAGTCGACTTTCTCTTGTGTGTGTGCAAAGGAATATTTTCTCTCTCTAACTCTTAGGAGGAAAACCAAATTAGGGTTGCATAAAATTGCTTGTCAAACAATTAATGGGCAAGTCGACTTGTCCCATATATATAGACTAAAATTTGGTGATTTAATAATTCCTAAAATAAAGATATTCTGATAATATAATTATTTTAAGACTTGAATTTATAATTATAATATTACCTTAATATTATATTTAAATTCAAATTGCAATCTTGGAGAATCAAATTGAGAGATCAAATCTCCCAAAGGGACCCACCATGATGGCGCCATCTCCCTCTCTAATTTCCTTGGAATTTTATAAATCAAAAACTTCCTTATTTTTGATTCACCAAAGATTCTGAGATGAGATCTTCACCAAATCTTTTGAATTCAAATCTTTTGAAATCTCCATCAAATCTTTTGAATTCAAACTTATTATTTGAATTAATAAAACTATTTTATTTATCCAAATAATCCCTTAGAGGCGCCACCCTCATTATATTTATTTAGGAATTTTATAATTCAATAATTTCCTAACTCTTAGGAACATTATCTGAATTATTTTCCTAATATTTAAATTGTCTATAATTAATCTCATTAATTATATACAATTATTAATATTTAAATTTGTCCCACAAATCTAAATATGTCATCTGTAGATTAATTAAGACAAGACATAATGTCCCAGACATTTCCTCTGTGTCTTAAATCGTGTCACTCGCGTGACCCACGAATTAACCCTAATTCGTGTCCCATTCAAATGGTGTTCAGTTCCTGCTCGTGTGTGACCCAGCAGGCCCCACGTGAAGTTGGCAGTAGGGCATCCCCATGACCTACAAGTTGTGAGCGGACTCTAGCAAGCCATCACAACTACCCAAAATCCGTGAGTTATCGTTTGGTAACCAGAAAACGACTTAACCTCAGTACCTCCGTGTCAGAGATCCGATTGTCCTACGATATCTTGGTCATGGACTAGGCACAGGTATGTCATCCATAATCCAAACCTCAACTTTCTCGATTCCTTGAGTAAGTCCCAAATCCCAGCGTGGCCACGCATTTTCCTGGACAGACTCATCGAGGGCGCCAGTTAGATATCTCTCATCTTAATGAGGGACAAAATCCCATTTTGGCCAATCCACATTCCACTGCAAAGCAATCAACCAGCCCCGTACTCAGCCCGTATAACTACCCTGTTACGGGCAGCGTTAGACTAAGCCAAAGACTGACAACTGCAACGCTGGAATAGTCATTGACCTCAGGTCAAAGGCATCGCTACAGGCGTACTAGGAGAGACTAGCTGATGACTAAACCCATGCAGGACTCTCCGGGTCAGTCCAGCAATTCGTAACCACCTTACGTAATTGCACCATGACTCTCGTCCCAGCATCTGGTGCGTGCATCTCATGCACCGAGGTCATGCTGGTCTTAGTTCATTTTTGTTCCCACAAAAATAATCGACCAGGGACAAATTTTGATTAACTATCTCATAATTAATCATGGATGTTATCATAGTAAAAATGCTAATAACATGATAACACATTAATTTATCTTCCATAAATTAATAATATGTTCACAACATATTTACATAAAACGATTGGCCCTAGGGTGGTGGGTTCACCACGCTCCGTGAGCAACACATCCTTGTTTTCGGTCACGAGAAATCCGTAATATCTCTCTGGCTGAAAACGTGTTCTATCAGACCTTCGTGGTGCTTGTGTTTGTGGAGTAGCTTCCACAACATCTTGCGGAACTTCTCCAGTTTCCGTCTGCGCCTCTGGCGTGTCTTGCGGAGCTTGAACTTCTTCTAGCTCTATCTTACTCCCACTGTTTCTTTTGGAAACTAGATCCTTCTCCAAGAAGTATCCACTCCTGACTACAAACACTTTGTTGTCAGCTGGGTAGTAGACATAGTATCCCCTTGTTTCCTTGGGGTATCCTACAAACAGACACTTGAGGGATTTGGGAGATAGTTTATCGTTAGCTTGCTGCTTAACGTAAACTTCACATCCCCAAACCTTGAGGTAAGACATAATGGGACTCCTCCCATTCCATATCTCATATGGTGTCTTCTCAACAGCCTTGGACGGAACACGGTTAAGTGTGAAAGTGGCAGCTTCTAAAGCGTACCCCCAAAAGGATGGCGGAAGATCGGTTTGACTCATCATAGACCGAACCATATCTAATAGAGTTCGATTCCTCCTCTCAGACACACCATTCCACTGTGGTGTTCCAGGTGGAGTCAGTTGTGAGACTATCCCACAACTACTAAGATGATCAATGAAGTCTTGACTCAAATACTCGCCTCCTCGATCTGATCATAGGATCTTGATTTTCTTGTCAAGCTGGTTCTCAACTTCATTCTGAAATCTTTTGAACATGTCAAAAGACTCTGACTTATGCTTCATCAAGTAGATATACTCATATCTACTGAAGTCGTCAATCAACGTGATGAAGTAGGAGTAACCTCCTCTAGCACTGATACTCATGGGTCCACATACATCACTATGTATGATCCCCAACAAGTCAGTTGCCCTTTCACTGCGGCCAGTGAAAGGCGCCTTTGTCATCTTACCAAGTAGACAAGATTCGCAAGCATCATATGATTCAAAATCAAATGAGCTTAGAAGTCCATCTCTATGGAGCTTCTCTAGGCGTTTCTCGTTTATATGGCCTAAACGACAATTCCAAAGGTATGTAGGATTAGGTTCGCCAGTCTTAATCCTTTTCGTATCGATGTTATAGATTTCGTTATTATGTCTTTGTTCCAATTTTAAGATATAGTAGTTATCATGCAAATCACCATAAGCATATAACACCTCATTCTTATAAATTGAACATCTACCATTTCCATTCACACAAACAAATCCTTCCTTATCCAAATAAGAAAGTGAAATAATGTTAGAACTAAGAGATGGTACATAATAACAATTGTTCAATGACAAAATAAGCCCAGTGGGCAAAACCAGCTCGAATGTTCCTACAGCAACAGCAGCAACCCTTGCTCCATTGCCCACACGTAGGTCCACCTCGCCTCTGTTCAGCTTTCTACTTCTTCTCAACCCCTGCACATTAGTACATATGTGAGAACCACAAGCGGTATCTAATACCCAAGTAGTAGGAGTAGACAAGTGAACGCCTATAACAAAGATACCTGAAGTAGAGGCTTCGCTCTTCTTCTTCTTCAGATCTTCCAAGAACAGCTTACAGTTTCTCTTCCAATGTCCTGGCTTCTGGCAGAAGAAACAGACTGTCTCCTTATTGGGCTTTGCCTTCTTGGCAGGCTTTGGGTTAGGTTTTGCTGCAGGCTTGGTCCCACCAGCCTCAACATCCCCTTTCCTCTTTCCTTTTCCCTTACCCTTTCCCTTGTCCTGAACTAGTAAGACAGTGCTAGGCGCCTTCTTAATAGATGCCTCAGCAGTCTTTAGCATCCCATGCAGTTCAGAAACAATTTTCTCCATGCCATTCATGTTGAAGTTCAAGACAAACTGGTCATAACTTCTAGGTAGCGAATGCAGGATCAAATCCGTCGCTAGCTCTGGCACAATGGGAAAACCCAGCCTGGCAAGGTGATCTATGTACCCCTGCATCTTAAAGACGTGGGCACTAACAGATTGACCTTCTGCCATCTTGCAAGAGTATAGAGCCTTTGCAGTCTCAAATCTCTCTTGCCTTGCCTGTACTTGGAACATTTCCCTCAGATGTGTTATTATCTCATATGCCCCTTTGTTCTCCAAATTCTTTTGAATCTCGGGAACCATGGTTACCAGCATAAGACAGGCAACGTCCACAGAGTCACTTTGATGCTTCTCATAAGCATCTCTCTGTGCTCTTGGAGCGTTAGCAGCAGGCTGTTCAGGGATGGGGTTCTCTAGGACATAGAGCTTTCTTTCCTGGGTGAGAACTATTCTCAGATTTCGATGCCAGTCAAGAAAGTTAGTCCCAGTCAACTTGTCCTTCTCAAGGACAGATCGCAGTGATAGTGTTTGAACGTTCGTTGCCATTTCTACAATTTAGATATGAAAAGCTCTAATTAGCAGGAAAAATAAAATTATATCCCCCATTTTATAAAACCCAGTGAAATTTATTTTTTGGTGGCTAAGATCCATATTTCAGTAAAGTTTACCGTCGCGGAGGCGATCATGCATCCTTTAGTTATTTAGGTAGGTAACTCCTTACCAATCACATCTCATGTGACTCTTAGATCCTTATGGGACTGTATCATCTCATGATACTTATTATGGCATGTTTATCCCATCTAATGCCTTGAGGTCCAAAACCATTTTGATAACCCCATTAAGTCACTCGGTAAAACATGTGAATGGCTAAGTTCAAGACAATGAGGCCCAAAAGCCAACCTCCATATCATCAAGGCCCAACTGCAATACGTGTCGCGGAGGCGATCACCGTATTCAAAGAACCGAGATTTCAACAGGCATCGTGTTGAAAATCCCATTCACCCGTGCTTCCTCAAGGTCAAGGTAGATACGTGTCACGAAGGCGATCACCGCTCTACGATGAACAAGATTTTGGCAGGGCGTTTTAGCGATGACATTAATTACTTAAATTTTCTAAAAGGGTTTGAATTATTTTAAAATTAATTAAAATAAGGTTCCGACTTTTTAATTTTAAAAACTCCTTATTTTAAAATTAAACGAGTCATGCGACATGTTTATTCCCCCATGTATCTCATACATATAAACATGTTCCCGGATTTTGTATCTCATACAAAATCCCACGCTCGTATCGTATACGTGGTTGTAGCGTGATATATATAAATAATTAGCATGTTAAAATCGCAGCCTAAACATACATCTAGCGCATCTCATACAACTAAATGCTAAATAAAACACCGTGTTTAGATATGGCCCATCTACCCTAGAGTTCTCCCAAGCCAATGAGAGAACGTTTCTAAAAGGAAAAATAAAATTACACGTGAATAAACCCCAGTTACATTGAGGTATAAACAGAAATTAAATTTTACATCCAGAGTAGAGGGAGACGACACGCAGGCCGTATTTACCGAAATAAACCTCCTAGAGCCATATCCAACACCACACAATTCAAATATGAACACTTCATACAATTATGTTAAACACGGTAACAAACACACAAATTAAAACTCTTTTAAAATTGTGTTTACTTTAGGTCTGTGCAATTTTAACATGCCCTTTTCTTGAGATTAGGCCT
>QANZ01025571.1:0-13310 GCA_003254925.1 Chamaecrista fasciculata | reverse complement strand
CATATTTATAAAATGATTGGCCCTAGGGCACAATCTCCAACATTAACTGCCACGTCAATACCGATTAAACTTAAAAAAAAGGTTGTCACGTATGAAATTATTGCCAAATCAGCATAAAGAATAAGAAAAAAGGAAATGTCTTGCATTCCAGTGCGTTTTGGCCCCCGGGCAATTTGGTCCATGACCCATTCTTATCACATTATTCTCAACTTTCCCTTCTTCTTCATCATCTTCATTCATTTGAGTCCCAAGTCCTTAAAAAAAATTTGCAAAGTGTCTCAAAACTCTTCCAAACATTCTAATTTAGTCCTTCATGCATGAATCTTCCAGGGACTAAATTGATACACAAGGACTAAATTGAAATCAGAAAAAATATTAAAAACCCTAAATCCTAAACCCTAAAACCTAAACCTAGCCAATCACTCTCTTCATCATCATCATCTTCTTCTCATAAACTCAACAAACCCTCATTTCTCATGAGAAGATGGAGAGTAAACCCAGAGACAGGAATTGTGAAGCAAAGGTAGTGAAGAACAAATCCACCCAACAAAGGGAAGAGAGACGAAATACCGACCCATGTGTTGACGTTTATGGCGACCGTCGCAAGAGGGTCATGAAGAACATTTGTGAGATACGTTATCAGATTCCCCGCCAGTCCTTGGTACGCAAATCGCTCTGCAAACTCCACAACTGCAAACCAAAAGAAAATCAAATCCTTAGAATGAGGGAGAGGAAGAAAAAATCGAATGGCGGAAGCTTCGCGAATCTAATCTAATTAATTAATCTGAAGCAAGATCGATCTCATTGCGAAATTAACGAATCAGAATTGAAGGGTCTGATGATGATCGATGAGTGAGAGATTGAATGTTGGAGAGTGAGAAAATGAACTTACAGATGATGAAGATGGCGGCATGCCAACCGCCAGTGGTGGCGTAGGGATGGTGGATGATGAGGGCGTTGTTCTTGGTGTTTTCGCTGCTCAGATTTAGGATTACGGATTACGGTGCTTGGTTAGGGCTTAGGGTTTAGGGTTTAGGACTAGGGTTTTAGTGTTTAAGGTTTTGGGGTTTATGTTTTTTAATATTAGTTGGGTTTTCAATTTAGTCCCTTCGTATAAATTTAGTCCCTGAAAGATTCAAAGATTAAGGACTAAAATGGAATGTTAATTTGGAAGAGTTTTGGGACACTTTACAATATTATTTTGAGGACTTGGGACTAAAATGAAAGAAGATGATGAAGAAGAGGGGGAAATTGAGAATAATGGGATAAGAATGGGTCAGGGACCACATTGCCCGAGGACCAAAACGTGCATTTTAATTTGGCCCAGGGACTGAAATGCAAGACACTTCCTTTTTTCTTATTCTTTATGCTGATTTGGTAATAATTTCATACGTGGCAGCCTTTATTTTTAAGTTCAACTGGTGCTGACGTGGCAGTTAACGTGCCACGTCAGCATTTAACGACCCACATCACCGCACTTATGTGCCACATCAGTTTTTTTGGCACGACTGGGTGACAGAAGGACCATTTTGCAGCGAGTTGGCATAATTCAAGGACCAGGTTGTGCAATTTCGTAAATCCATGGACCAAACTACCAGCGCCTGTAAAATTTAGGGACCAAAATGCTAGTTTTCTCGATTTCTATCTATACCTATATTTTATTTGGCCTAAAGTGAAAATTTAGTCCCATATCTTTTGTTCAGTTCTCAATATGGTCCCATATCTTTTTTTTGTTGCATTTTTGGTCCCATATCTTTAGGTCATGTCCCAATTTGGTCCAAAATCTTTGGGTCAATTGCAAAATTTGTCCTATATCTTTGGGTCAGGTGCAAAAGTGGTCGCATATCTTTTATAAAAAGATCAATTAACAATTGATTCTTTTGTGAAGATATGAGACAAATTCTGCAACCTAATCAAAAGATATGAGACCAAAAATGATATGAGACCTTTTGGAAAGATATGAAGCCAAAAGTGCAACAAAAAAAATACAGGGCCAAATTGAAAACTTAGCAAAAGATATAAGACCAAATTAAATAAGGAGTAGAAGTGGAAGAGAGATTTTATTTTGCATATATATATATATATATACTATTATATATGTGACTGAGGACCCTTCTGGTTGGTAAAAAATGATTAAATTAAAAATTAAAAAAATAAGAAATAAACATGTGAAACTTGATAATTGGCTAACTATATAGATAATAGGAGAGAGAAAACAGTATATGAGATTTAAGAAAGTGAAAACTTATTATTTAGTCTTTTAATTTTCACACTTCTAATGATTTAGTCTTTGAATAATAGAAATATACTATTTAGTCACTGAATAACTACAAATGTCAAATCAAAGACCCTAGTATATATATTTGTTAGGACATTTATTAAAAGTTTATGAGGATTTTGTTATAAGTTATATGGTAATTTAATATTATGAAAAATAAAATATTGACATGTAAATTTATGTTATAGTATATACCAACAAATTAAAGTCTAGTATAGTTGGTGGATGACTGGGTTCTTTAAGTATGATGTCTTGATTTGATTTAGGTTATGCTTGTAGATCAAAAAAGACTTTATTGGCAGAGACAAGATTTATTTCCGTGATCTCTATTATGTCTCGGGAAGGATTAGTCTCTGGTTATTGACCGGAGAATACCGTCTGATTCTTACTAAAAAATTTATGTTACATATATATAGTACATATACACTGAGTGTTTGGATTTCTCACCAACTTCAATCACTCATAGTGCTCTTGAACTCTAGCCTCATGCCCAACAACAGATTCTACGTATATACAGCTATCATTTAAATACAAGGGTAAAATATAAAAAAAGTTTAGCCTAATTATAGATCGAGTCCTCATGGTATACAAAATCGTAAGCAAGTGTAATATGGTTTACTTTGTTAGTAGAAAGGGGCTCTACGTTCAAAATTCAACAAAAATTTTGGTTAAAATACCATTGGCCAAAGTTCTATTTGGTTCCTAATATTTGCTCAAAGTTTCATTTTGTTCCTTAAAGTTTTTTTTATTCCATTTTCATCTCTGAAGTTTCTAAAAAGTTTCACAGTTAGTCCCTAATGATTTTTCATCCACTTTATCAATAAAAAAAAATTGATTTTCATTCCCCAAAAATTTTTCTCATTTGCGTTAAGGCCCTTTCTTTTTGTAATAGGAATAAAAATACAATAAAAATAAAACAAAAAGGGGCGTAAATGTATAAAATCGAGCCCGGTCAGTTTCATCACACATACACATCTACAATGGTGTTGTGTTTGTTGAGCAAAGATTGTCAACGGTGGTGGTGTTTCCCAGTGGGTGAGCGTCCATTTTTGCTTAGGGGTTGGAAACTTATTGCGTTACTATGTTGGGTTCTTTTTTGGCTAGCAGTAGCTTCGTGATTGACAGATCATGAGTGCATTTTCTTGTTTGGATTGTTTGATTCATCTGTGTGTAGCGATTCTTGCGAAATGGGTGGGGTTTCACGATGATTTCTTGCTACGATTTCGGCCGGAAGAAGATCGAGGGATGAAAGGGAAATGGCTCCATTTTATATATTTAGGCCCCATTTTATTTTTTTATTGCATTTTGATCCAATCCATATTACAAAAGAGAAAGGGCCATATCGCAATAGAGAAAAAAGTTTTTGGGGTTGAAAATCAATTTTTTTTATAATAGAAAATGTGTATGAAAATTGGTCAAGGACTAACGGTGTAATTTTTTAGAAACTTCGAGACCAAAACGGAACGAAAAAACTTTAGGGATCAAAACAGAACTTTGAACAAACATTAGGGACCAGATTAGGACTTTGACCAATACCATTTTAAAGGGATAGTCTAACATGAAACTTGTGGTATGCATGCAATGGATGAGGTGGCACAATTATAGCCAATGATGTGATGTGATCTAATAATGATATTTAATAATGAATAGACAACCTGTTAAAGAGATAAACATCATATTTTTGAGAAAATAAAATTTGAGACCTCAAATTATGTGAAATTATAATATTTTCCAAATATGAAATAACATTTTTATTTTAAAGAATTATAATTAAGAAATAAATAATCATTCCTAAGTAAAAATTTATTCATAAAAGCCTATTTTTTTAAAAAAATTTAAAACTTAGAAATTTTGCAAGGTTTGGGGGGCTAAAATTTAATTCTCAAATTTGCCGACACTGTTCTCGACGTTCCCAACTTCAAGTATGATTTTTTGTTTAGCCTAGGACTAAAAGCTGAATATCATAAAATTTGAGGTAAAAAAATATAAATATACATAAAATTTTAGAAACCTATTCTTCAACTCATCCTCACATTTGTTATAATCTTATTGATTCAAAACTCATTGCATCTCATGTCCCAAAAGTAAACTTTGTATCATTGTCTAACTCCATTTTAGACCCTGACATATTAATTTTCTATTTGTTTCGGTCCCTTGTTTGTTTCCTTGAAACATTCAAATCAAAAGGCTTCAATGTGAACTGGTAAGGCTCTAACCAAATTATAAATAGGGAAATTATTCTAAGATGCAACTTGGAGTATGCATAGAATTGCATAAAATTACGAGGTGTTATAATCTCCATTTTTTAAGTAATTTAATGATAAGAAAAAAAAATAACTTTTTTAACTAATCCAAATTATGTATAGGATCACCTCAGTAATTTCATGCAATCCCTAAGTTAAATTATAAGGTAACCCTTAAATATTAGTTTTAAAGTCGTCAAAATGTTGAGTCACAATGGAGGGATCGAAATCCCTCTTGAAAACATGTTCCTTATCTATTGCAGTTCTTTTAAATAGGTTATTGACGCCAATATCTTTAGTGTGAAACCAATGGCGCCATTAATTTCTTTAGTTGGTTGTGGCGCCTTTACATTAGGACAGGTTCATACTTTATTATCACAATATATTTGAAGAACTTATTTATTTCAATAATAATATAAGTTTTACTTCTTAATTAATTCAAATCATGTTATCGATTAATTAAGTAATTATAATTTATTTCAAGAAATATAAATTGAAATTAAAGAATAAAAGGAAAAAAATTAAATTCTGGAAAACTCAAAATTTTTGTTCTTCTTCTATACATAAATGGGAATGGAAGAAATTAAGAAAATCCAACAATCATTATCAATATGTACGAGTATAGGTGTATGAAAGTGTAACACATGTTCATCAACAGTTAATTATTTGGATTTGTGTACATATAAAGACTATAAATGATTCTTTTGAGAAAAATAATAATTAAGACAATAAATGATTATATTGATTATTCACAAAATTCTAATATACTGCTTAGTCATATTATTGTAAGTCGGGGACGGAGCCAGGATTGTGATGGAGGGGGGGCCAAATTTTTTTTCTTCCCAACAAGTATCATATAATGAGCATAAATTATACACTTTAAATATAAAAAATTTAATTACTATTTTCAAAAAATATAAATGTTTAAAAATATGTCTAATATCAATATCATTAAAATATGACATACAAAAAATATATTAATTTATACTTTTAACCTTTAAGCTATGTACGTTGTTATTTTAAAACTTAAAGAGTAAATTAATAATTTAGTCCTTAAAAGATTACTGAGCTAATAATTCAGTCCTTAAAAGATTAAAATACACATTTATTCCTTAAAAAATCAAACTAGTATACTTTCTAGTTCCTGAAAAATTAAAATAATGTACTATTTAATCTATAAAAAAGACTAATTAATATATTATTTTAATCTTTCAGATACTAAATTGTACATTTTAATCTTTCAAAAATCGAGTTCTCAACTCAATGATATTTTAGGGACCAACTTATTAGTTTACTGAAAAATAAAAATTGTTCTAAGATAGTAGTTGATATTCTATTATTTAACACTTTGAGACTTTGAGTTAACTTCGGCAAGAAATTGTTTTAAAGTAATAATTACTACAAGTGGTTCAACATCATTTTAAATTATTGAATCAAAATTTGAATTTTTTGATAGTACCATGTTTTAAAGAAATTGTTTTAAAGTAATAATTACTACAAGTGGTTCAACACCATTTTTTTAAATTACTCACCCCCTACTTGTAACTAAGATAAAGTCCTCACAAACTTTTAATAAATATAAAAACAAATAAAAAAAATCACGCTAACTAATTGTTTTATCCAAACAAATTATTTTTATAAAAGGAAATAACTTGTTTCTATTATAATAAAATGTTGCTTATAAAATCTAAGTCAAAGTCCTATTTTGGTCTCTTCTTCTTCATGTTGTTCCCCTTGATGTCGTCGTCGTCGGTCGTTTTCTCCGGCGAACCTTCCGACGAGATACACGCCGGCTTCGACGACTACAAAAACTCTTAACCCAATGTCTTTTTACCTCCAGAGTTCAATGACGGTTCTTCTAAATAGGCATCATTATTGTTATTGACACCAACATCTTTGGGGTGAAACCAATGGCGCCATTAGTTTCTGAGTTGGTTGTGGCGCCTTTAGATTAGAACAGGTCCATACCTTATTATCACAATATTTAAAGAATTTATTTATTTCGATAATAATATAATTTTTAGTTTTTAATTAATTCAAATCATGTCAATCGACTAATTAAGTCATTATAATTTATTTCAAGAAATATAAATTGAATTTAATGTATAAAAGAAAAAAAAAATCAAATCTGGAAATCTAAAAAATTTTGTTCTTCTTCTATACATAAATGGGAATGGAAGGAAATTCAGAAAATCCAACAATCACAATCAATATGTACGTGTATAAGGTGTATGAAAGTGTAACTCATGTTCATCAACAGTTAATTATTTGGATTTGTGTCCATATAAAAACAATAAATGATTCATTTAAGAAAAATAATAATTAAAACAATAAATAATTATATTGATTATTCACAGAATTCTTATATACTACTTAGTCATATTATTCTATTTATAGAAGGGGTGGTAAATGATTGAGTTGAATTTATTTAAAAATGTTGGATCATAAATGGGTTGTCGATTAATTTAATAACTTATCTATAACTCATCATGATTGAGTGTTAAATGGTCGATGGCCGGTTGGGTTACCGGTTGGGTTATGACTCATAACCTTAGAGGGAAAATTATTTTAATCTATATGAACAAGTTTAAAAATTATATTTGTGATTTAATTTATTTGATAATTTATTTTTGAAAACTAATTTATTAATTGAATTTAGTCTCTTAGGCCTAACCAGATCGAACAGAGTCCATCGAGTTGGGTTGGATTAGGGCCCACCAATCTGTACCTATATCTTATTTATGATAAATATTTTGTAAGCAAATATAATATAACATTATTTCAAGTATATTTAATTAGTTAAAAATTGATATTTAAGATTTTAGGAGGATAAAATAATATATATATATATATATATTTAAAAAAGTTCTATATATATATATAAAATATTATCTAATCAAAAACATGACTGCTAAAAGGCATACATACTTTTTTTGGTATCATATGTTTTGGGCTTAAATTCAATTTCTTCCTTCATTATATTGTTAGAATGACTAAATTTGGTCTTATTAATACATTTTCTCACAAAAATGTCTATTAAATCTTATCTTTACACTCTATTTTTTGACATTTTCAAGCTCTAAATTAGATTCTTATCAAACTATAATAATTATTATTTCACCTATTACTAATATTTCTAATTAAGAAAATGTATTTTCTTTTTATTGTAATATTTTTTTTTTATAAAAACTAAGTTTCAAAACTTCTAGTTGAAATTATTTAAATTATAACTTTTTAGCAAATAATATTTTCACGTTTCACTAAAAAAATTATCTAGCCATTTGATAACAAAAACTTTCAAAATAAAAGAAAGGTTAAACTCTGATTTTGGTTCTACTGTTACCCTAAATTCTACTTCGATCTCTAATATATTTTTTCGTGTTGGCCCCCTAACTACAAAATGTGATCGTATACATCTCTCTTATTTCTAGTCCGAATATGACGAATTCAAGACTATGAGTTATTCTTGACGAGTTTTTACTTTGACTACTTGGGATCAAAGGCACACGAGGTCAAAACAGACATAGAATCTAACCTGAAAGTGGGCCGCTAATTTTATAAACTTGGTTATATATTTCTCTCTTATTTCAAGTTTTTTTTGCAACTCACTCTTGTTTTAAGTTAGAATGTGAAGAAATTGTAGTCGATTACAGATTAATCCTTATAAGTTCTTTTTCTGTTTGATTGGGGGCATTAGGGGCGCAAACGTGAGGTCCAATAATAATATTTTGACAGTTAATATTGATGTTTTGACCAAAACTGACCCAGTTTCAGAATTCTATTTAATCTCATTTGTCAATGTATGCGACTTCAATTATTGATAAAACTTTTAGGAAATCAAAATATATTGAAACAAATATTGAAAACAATAAGACAAACCTAAAATAATTAACGGTGGCAAAGAGAAAATATCTTCCAACATGAAACACGTTTTTTGAATATATGTGGAATGGAAATTATGCATAATTGATTAGAATATTTCCCAAAAGTTCCATTTTAGTCTTTAACCACAAGAAATTTCTCTCATTTCAAGTCTCATCAATGTGACAAAATTGAAGTTATAAGTTATTTTTAACGAGTTCTTTCTCTATCCAATATGGGTCGTTGGCAAACGAGATCAAATCAGTTCTGAAATTGGGTCCGAAATTAAAATTTAATGTTCAATTTAGGAAGTTAGTCATTTTTATCACGTTTCAAGTCTGAATGCGACAAAATCAGAGTTATGAGTCACTCTAATAATTAAATTGTTTCCTTGTCCAATTAGAATCATTATTGACAAATGACGTCAATTAATACTTAAAAAGTAGGTATTAGTGTTTTGACATTTTCTCTCCATGTTGTTCAATTCTTTTCCCTTTTCCTCCCCAACATTCCTATTTTCTTTCTCCTCGATCATTTATAATTTCTTTCTTCCCTTTTCATCTCTATCTTTCCCTAACAAAAATATAGACAGCCTTTTTATTTTTCGTTTCTTTCTTTCTTCCTCCCAAACCATCCCTAATTTCTTATTCACGCTTTGCTTGTAGTAAACTTTCTGTATTAACATCAGAGACCCATCATTCATTAATTAGTCCTGAAATAGTACATTGACGATGAAAATTGACATGAAGTTGAATAAAACTCTTTTAGGATGAACTGTTTAATGAGTGTCATAGAGTAGGAGAGAGAATGTCTAGAGAGAGAGAGAGAGAGGAGAGAGCCCACCCTATCAACACCAAACACCGTTTGACCCAAACTAGGCATATTCCCCTCCGACAACCCTCCGACAACCCTCCTCGGCTGCTCCGATACCCCTCCGACAACCCTCTAAGTAAGTTCCGACAACCCTCCCCGGCGGCTCCGACAACTCTCCGACAACCCTCCCCGGCTGCTCCGACAAGCCTCCGACAACCCCCTCCGGCTGCTCCGACAACCCTCCCCGGCTGCTCCGACAACCCTGCGACAACCCTCCCCGGTTCTCCAACAAGCCTCCGACAACCTTCCCCGGCTGCTCCGACAACCCTCCCCGGCTGCTCCGATGTCTCCCTCGCCCTCGGCTGCTCCGATAAGCGAGATGAGAGAGAGCGAGAAACCCCTTTCTCCGTCACCCACTGACCAACATCCACCTCCCATCTCCTGTTCACCCCCTAATCTTAATACCACCCCACCTTCGTTTTTTCCCAATCTACAACAAATCACGTTCGGTACAGTTCCCAAAAACCTCTGTTCCCCACCGTTAACCCCCCCCCCCTTTTCCATCAACAAACCGACGGAACCCTTGCCGAACAAAAACTGCATCGCTGTCAATATCGAGCCCAAGGTTTTTGACCAAGCTATTGAACCTTGGAAGAACTCCATTATCATCAAAGTTTGGGGTATTTCTCTGGAAATATCCTTCTTAGCCGACATGCTTTCAAAGACGTGGAAAATCAGGGGAACCCTCAATTTGCTCCCTATCGGCCTTCACTCGTTTATCGGCACTTTCTCTAATCCAGCGCCTGTAAAATTTAGGGACCAAAATGCTAGTTTTCTCGATTTCTATCTATACCTATATTTTATTTGGCCCAAAGTGAAAATTTTGTCCCATATCTTTTGTTCAGTTCTCAATATGGTCCCATATCTTTTTTTTGTTGCATTTTTGGTCCCATATCTTTAGGTCATGTCCCAATTTGGTCTAAAATATTTGGGTCAATTGCAAAATTTGTCCTATATCTTTGGGTCAGGTGCAAAAGTAGTCGCATATCTTTTATAAAAAGATCAATTAACAATTGATTCTTTTGTGAAGATATGAGACAAATTCTGCAACCTAACCAAAAGATATGAGACCAAAANTAAACATCATATTTTTGAGAAAATAAAATTTGAGACCTCAAATTATGTGAAATTATAATATTTTCCAAATATGAAATAACATTTTTATTTTAAAGAATTATAATTAAGAAATAAATAATCATTCCTAAGTAAAAATTTATTCATAAAAGCCTATTTTTTTAAAAAAATTTAAAACTTAGAAATTTTGCAAGGTTTGGGGGGCTAAAATTTAATTCTCAAATTTGCCGA
This sequence comes from Chamaecrista fasciculata, assembly GCA_003254925.1. Classification (NCBI taxonomy): domain Eukaryota; kingdom Viridiplantae; phylum Streptophyta; class Magnoliopsida; order Fabales; family Fabaceae; genus Chamaecrista; species Chamaecrista fasciculata. The sequence goes on along the minus strand of QANZ01025571.1, from coordinate 2,750 downwards.
CACTGTTCTCGACGTTCCCAACTTCAAGTATGATTTTTTGTTTAGCCTAGGACTAAAAGCTGAATATCATAAAATTTGAGGTAAAAAAATATAAATATACATAAAATTTTAGAAACCTATTCTTCAACTCATCCTCACATTTGTTATAATCTTATTGATTCAAAACTCATTGCATCTCATGTCCCAAAAGTAAACTTTGTATCATTGTCTAACTCCATTTTAGACCCTGACATATTAATTTTCTATTTGTTTCGGTCCCTTGTTTGTTTCCTTGAAACATTCAAATCAAAAGGCTTCAATGTGAACTGGTAAGGCTCTAACCAAATTATAAATAGGGAAATTATTCTAAGATGCAACTTGGAGTATGCATAGAATTGCATAAAATTACGAGGTGTTATAATCTCCATTTTTTAAGTAATTTAATGATAAGAAAAAAAAATAACTTTTTTAACTAATCCAAATTATGTATAGGATCACCTCAGTAATTTCATGCAATCCCTAAGTTAAATTATAAGGTAACCCTTAAATATTAGTTTTAAAGTCGTCAAAATGTTGAGTCACAATGGAGGGATCGAAATCCCTCTTGAAAACATGTTCCTTATCTATTGCAGTTCTTTTAAATAGGTTATTGACGCCAATATCTTTAGTGTGAAACCAATGGCGCCATTAATTTCTTTAGTTGGTTGTGGCGCCTTTACATTAGGACAGGTTCATACTTTATTATCACAATATATTTGAAGAACTTATTTATTTCAATAATAATATAAGTTTTACTTCTTAATTAATTCAAATCATGTTATCGATTAATTAAGTAATTATAATTTATTTCAAGAAATATAAATTGAAATTAAAGAATAAAAGGAAAAAAATTAAATTCTGGAAAACTCAAAATTTTTGTTCTTCTTCTATACATAAATGGGAATGGAAGAAATTAAGAAAATCCAACAATCATTATCAATATGTACGAGTATAGGTGTATGAAAGTGTAACTCATGTTCATCAACAGTTAATTATTTGGATTTGTGTACATATGGCACGTTAGTGGGGTGATGTGGGTCATTAAGTGCTAACGTGACACGTTAACTGCCACGTCAATACCGATTAAGCTTAAAAAAAAAAGGTTGCCACGTATGAAATTATTGCCAAATCAGCATAAAGAATAAGAAAAAAGGAAATATCTTGCATTCCAGTGCGTTTTGGCCCCCGGGCAATTTGGTCCATGACCCATTCTTATCACATTATTCTCAACTTTCCCTTCTTCTTCATCATCTTCATTCATTTGAGTCCCAAGTCCTTAAAAAAAATTTGCAAAGTGTCTCAAAACTCTTCCAAACATTCTAATTTAGTCCTTCATGCATGAATCTTCCAGGGACTAAATTGATACACAAGGACTAAATTGAAATCAGAAAAAATATTAAAAACCCTAAATCCTAAACCCTAAAACCTAAACCTAGCCAAGCACTCACTTCATCATCATCATCTTCTTCTCATAAACTCAACAAACCCTCATTTCTCATGAGAAGATGAAGAGTAAACCTAGAGATAGGAATTGTGAAGCAAAGGTAGTGAAGAACAAATCCACCCAACAAAGGGAAGAGAGACGAAACACCGACCCATCTGTTGACGTTTATGGCGACCGTCGCAAGAGGGTCATGAAGAACATTTGTGAGATACGTTATCAGATTCCCCGCCAGTCCTTGGTATGCAAATCACTCTGCAAACTCCACAACTGCAAACCAAAAGAAAATCAAATCCTTAGAATGAGGGAGAGGAAGAAAAAATCGGATGGCGGAAGCTTCGCGAATCTAATCTAATTAATTAATCTGAAGCAAGATCGATCTCATTGCGAAATTTACGAATCAGAATTGAAGGGTCTGATGATCGATGAGTGAGAGATTGAATGTTGGAGAGTGAGAAAATGAACTTACAGATGATGAAGATGGCGACATGCCAACCGCCAGTGGTGGCGTAGGGATGGTGGATGATGAGGGCGTTGTTCTTGGTGTTGTCGCTGCTCAGATTTAGGATTAGGGATTACGGTGCTTGGCTAGGACTTAGGGTTTATGGTTTAGGATTTAGGGTTTTAGTGTTTAAGGTTTTGGGGTTTAGGTTTTTTAATATTAGTTGGGTTTTCAATTTAGTCCCTTCGTATAAATTTAGTCCCTGAAAGATTCAAAGATTAAGAACTAAAATGGAATGTTAATTTGGAAGAGTTTTGGGACACTTTACAATATTATTTTGAGGACTTGGGACTAAAATGAAAGAAGATGATGAAGAAGAGGGGGAAATTGAGAATAATGGGATAAGAATGGGTCAGGGACCACATTGCCCGAGGACCAAAACGTGCATTTTAATTTGGCCCAGGGACTGAAATGCAAGACACTTCCTTTTTTCTTATTCTTTATGCTGATTTGGCAATAATTTCATACGTGGCAGCCTTTATTTTTAAGTTCAACCAGTGCTGACGTGGCAGTTAACGTGTCACGTCAGCACTTAACGACCCACATCACCGCACTTATGTGCCACATCAGTTTTTTTGGCACGACTGGGTGACGGAAGGACCATTTTGCAGCGAGTTGGCATAATTCAGGGACCAAGTTGTGCAATTTCGTAAATCCATGGACCAAACTACCAGCGCCTGTAAAATTTAGGGACCAAAATGCTAGTTTTCTCGATTTCTATCTATACCTATATTTTATTTGGCCCAAAGTGAAAATTTAGTCCCATATCTTTTGTTCAGTTCTCAATAT
>QANZ01025562.1:0-20126 GCA_003254925.1 Chamaecrista fasciculata | reverse complement strand
AAAAAAAAAAAAAAAAAAGATAATGGGACCAAAATGCAAATAACATGGAAATTCTTGGAAACATACAATTTGGTCTATGATTTTCTATCAATCCTATGAATCAGTCATTAAAATGTGTAAAATATAATTCTTGGCTTGTAGAAAATTGCAATCATCAACAATTGTGTCTCTCTCTGAAATTCAATGACCAAAAGACAAATTGAAGGATCAAAATGTTAATAACATGAAAATTCTACAAAACATAATATTTGGTTCATGATTTTGTATCGATTTAAGTGAATCGGTCTTTAAAATATAAAAATCATCAACAATTGGGTCAATAAGTATAATCATCTTTACAAATTCAAAGACCAAATAATTTATCTCTAAGTAATGAAAATTAATTTATGTAAAATGTCATAGGTCAATGCAATAATATTCTAATGAGATGATGAACTTTTTGGCCAAAATAAACACCTCAATTACACTATAAATCATGAGTGGAATGAAATGATGTTCTAGTGATCCATAATAAGATCCCAAATTCAAGAGGAAACCTACTATTTGGTCCCTCTTTTTTTTACAATTTCAACTATTTGGTCCCTGCATTTTTGAAATAGATTATTTGGTCCCTCAAAAATTAAAAATGTCAACCATTTAGTACCTCATTTATCATAATCACCAACTATCAGACGTTAAATGCTTACATGACATCATAAAATGCCACTTTGGCATTCTAATCACCTAAACTAACTAAATCGGACCAACAAACCAGTGTTGTCAGGACCGAACCGGATAGAGACTCGGACAAGCATTCAGTTCACGGTCTGATTGGTTTAATCGGTTGAACCATCAGTCAGACCGAATGACCTAATAAATAATTATTTTTAATATATTAAATATAAACACTCTATATATTTTTCGTTTGTGGTTTAAGAGATGCATTTAATTTATTACTAAATACATTTCTTTATTAAATAATATAATTTTTCTCTCCACTAGTAGAGATTATAGATTAAATACATTTTTTCAAGCAAGTGAATGGACTTAATGCATCTTAAACAAGATCTAATAAGTCATAAATTCATAATAATTAATTAAATTCATCATTTCGACCCTCAAATTTCAAGTTCAACACAAAATAGAGAAAGATGACCAAATAACTGGTTCGGTCCAGCGGTTGGACCCCGGTTCGCTGGTTTTGTTCGGTTAAAACCGGTTCAATCCGGTCCAACTGACAGTTTGGCTATTTTGGTCGAACCCACTCGCTTTCACATTCGGTTGGCGGTCAGACCGGTTGGACCGTCCGGTCCGGTTCTGACAACACTGCAACAAACACAATTAAACCGACTTAAAATTGAGTCAGACCCAAATATTTGTATTACACTTAAAGCTTCCATAAGGCATAAACTATTGAATCATTCCCAAATCTCAAGTCCTAGGTGGTCCCAAATAGTTAAATATGTAACATTTAAACTGTTACATGTGCACTTAACGACCAGGTCATCAATATTAGTAACGGAGATATGCTACAGAGACTAACGAGTTGACATTTCTAATTTTTAGGGACCAAATAGTCTATTTCGAAAATGCAGGGGCCAAATATTAGGTTTCCTCCAAATTCAAACTCATAATTCTCTAATCCTACCCATCCCTTAATTCCTCATTTGCAAACCCTAAACCCCGTCGATAGTAAGGAAGAGAGACCAACGAGTGTGAAGCAGAAAACGCCGCGAGAGAAGTCGGAAAACGCCGCTTGTCGTCGTCGTCGTTTCTGCTTCTTTCAGGTTTTGCTTCCTTCTTTTAAAATTTCCGTCTTCGTGTATTTGTGAATTCCTCTGCATTTTGCGGTGTTCCTTTTTCTTCACACATCTTAACTGCACTTACATATATAATTATAAATAATTAACTTAATGGTTGTTTGTATCATCTTGTGATTGGAATGAAGACATTGACATCTTGCTGCCCGTTTCCACAAATCCATTTGTCAGTCTCTTTTATGATAGAAATTTGCATATAGTTGAATTAAGTATTGTAATTTGGTCTCTCTTGTGGATAAATTAGTGTACTTTTAGTCATTCTCTGTTCAAGAGATATCCAAAACTAGAGGGGAATGGAATTAATGAGAAATTTTTGGTACACGTGTAATTTAAAATACTATCACCATATACTCTTTCTTCCATATCTGGAGAGAATGATTTGTATGAAATTTAGATGAAGTAATCACATATCCAGGCTGATATGAGTCCCACATCGGGAAGTTAGCTGAGTGTAAGGCACTATATAAGTCTTTGGGCTCTCCAACCTCAACAGTTAGCTTTTGGGGTGTGGTTCTCCTAAGAGCTTATACTCGTATTTTGATGAAGTGATCTATTTTATCGGTGATGATTGTGAATATGGTCCGCGAGTCATTTTTGGTTGGAACTTAAAGGTTACTAAAGATTGATGTAACTTTTCCTTATGGGTGCCAAATGTTATGACTTGAGTTTTAGAGCAATTAAAGATAAAGACACAACGATTTCCCAAGGGGTTTGTGTTTCCCAAATGGCTATGTTTTCATAACTAAATGGAGGCAAATGTCAATTTTGTCCCCTTTTAGTCCTTCTTTTCAACTACAGATAGTTGCAGAAATAGAAAGATCACAAGGGCAATTTTAGAAAATAAATTTGTAAACAACTTGCTCTTTTAAAGTAGGAAAGATTATTTGTTATATTTTATTTGTAATGTATAATATTATGCATTATATAAAATTAAAAGATGCATTTTTAATTGTTATTGGTATGGCTTGACCTTGGTTGGATTATTGAACCTTGAGTCAAGATCTTGACCAATTCAATAATCAGTTACTTCTTTAAAAGCTTGGTATTTATCTTGTTTGTTGGATTGCAAATCCCTTATATTTTACTCTGTTTTTGTTGTTAGGGCTGATATTTTTGGTTGCTTCTTTTGTTTTTAATAATTGTTGGTTTTTATTACCTTCCTATTCTATTTTGGTGGGTCTTGAATGGTACAGTAATGGTGCTACATCCTTATAGACCAGTTTTCGTGGATAATAAACTCTGTTTTTGAGTTGAGTTGTGCTTTGTGCAAGATGATCGCTTCGATGCTTGAAGTGATGTCTCATTTTCATGTGCTGCAGTTGTTGGTTTTGTGATGCTTTCTATATTTTCAACTGGCTTTTCACCTTTTTTCACCTTACCTTCTACTATTGCAAATTCTGGCTTATAAACCTTGCTCTTCTTGTTGTTAAGTGTTTGTTTCAATGCTTTTCCCTTTTGGTGTCCTTAAAAGTCTGACCTGGTTTGAGAAACTTCGAGGCATGTTTTGTAACTCATTTTCATCACTTTGCTTTATTTTGATGTTTCCAGTTCTGTTTTAGTGCAGAATTTTCGGGACATATTTTATGATCCATATTAGCCACATTTTAGAACTCTTCCCATAAGTTTGGGTTAGTTATGCTACCCAAAAATGCTGCACTGTTTAAGAAACCTTTTAGTCACACTTGTAAACTATTTTCCTATGCTTGTGGTGTAGTTCTCCTACCCAAAAACTCTTCTGTTTCGAATATATTTTGGCCATAGACACATTTTCAAGTTGGTCTCAACACTTTTTTTCAAGTGATTTTGGTACCCAGATTTTTCTGTTTTATTAAAAGATCTTTTTAGGTGTGTTTGTGGCTTATTTCTACACTCTTTCCTTGGTTTTGGTGCCCCAAATTTTCTGTTTTGGTTTGGTGCCCACTTGGGTATGTTATTTCCAATACTTTTGAGCTTTGTTTCTTGTGAATAAGGTTCTGATTATATAGCTGGACTAAAATTATGTGTTTCCCAGCTATTTTAACTCTTTTAAACTTTCTGCACAATGCTTTATTTTTGTTTATGTACTTTGTATCCAATTCAATGCCCTGTTTCTTTATCTTTTTAAATCTTATATTCATGTACATAAGGTTCTTTCTTTTAGAGAGTCATTTTTACAGCCTTGAATTACAGTGGGTTTTCTTATGCCAAAATTATTAACGCCTCATTATTGTAAGGACCTTATTTCCCTTTAAAAGAATACTCCAGTCCATACAGATCAATAAGAAAATGGAGCCAGGCCTAGCCCATTAATATATGAAGTAAAAAAATGGGTCAGACTGGTTTCTAGGGTTTAGTAAACTAATATTATCTGAGACGAAGTGGAGGGATACAGAAGACAATATAGTCTTATTTTTATAGTCTTATTTGTAGGCAACGAACTCCTAACATTGACAGGGTCTCCATTGATTAACGTTTACAGAGTCTCCATTATTTTTATAGTCTTATTTGTTCTTCCAGTCTTCTTTTGGTCTTCTTCCTATCTTTTCTGCATTTTTTCTACTTACTGCTCCAATTCTTTTGCTGTTATGTTCCTGTTCTTATACTGAAGTTCTGCCACTTTTTTTTTCCTACATCCCTTCGTAATACCATTCTGATAAACTATAACCATGTTTGCACTAGCCACTAAGCCACTGTTTCTATTATTCTTCCTACATCTTTTCTTAATATCATTTATATAAGCTATTTCTTATTTCCACTATGTTTTGAATTTTATGAACTTGAGTGCACTGCATTTTATGTTTTGTTTTTTTGGCTCTTCAATTTCATGTATGACTTTAGTTCCTCAATAATTTTGATGATTATAGTGACTTATGAGTTGATTTATATTGCAAATGTTTTTGAAAATTACATCTAGTATATGTATAGTATTTTGTTTCATATTATAATGCAAGGCGTATTAGGGGCTACCTTGTGCTACCTTGTCTGGGAATGAGATAGAACAACATTGTCATTCCTATTCCCATGTTTAGTTTCTTTTGTTTCATACTTATTTTCACTCTTAAGTGCCACTATGTGCCCATCTGATAGTACTTTATCGCTGTTTGATTTATTTAATTGGATGCTATAAATGCTTATCTTAAATCTGCATTTTACTACAGGCTAAAAAGATGCAAGCTCTCAAACAAGAAGATGATCCCGAATCTCAGAATGATCTGGATGTTAAAATGAAAAATGTTGTTGTAAACATACAGGCTCTTGAAAGTACTGATCCTCATGTTTCCCTCAATATACCACCTTATAATGTTTCTGCCACAACAGCTCAGGAGGCCTATCCATTGGAAAAGATTATACCTAAAGTAGAGTGGGATTACCTTGAAGATATTTATAATCTCTTGCTAAAGGAAGGAGCTGACTTCAATGGTTACCCAACATTTGTCTGCAACAGGATAGAGAGGTTAAAGAGGATTAAGGTATTAATACAGTAAAATCCTCATTACGTGACAATTAAATTGAGTGTTAGTTTTTGGTTCTTGGTCAGGGGAAACCTGAGATGGAAAAGTACTTATTTTTCTGTTTTAGTTAATTTTAAATCGGGTAACTGCGAAGTTGGCCCCCGAAAGCCACTGTTAAATCGGGTCTGAATGTTATTAAACCGCAACAAATCTGAGATACTGGAGCCCAAGTTCTGAGTTCTTGTATCAGGAGTGATCCCCCTGTAGTGTATTACAGGTGTAGTGTGAAGAGAGAAAAGAACAGTTAGAGAGACATATCTCTGACACTTTCTCTCTCTAACTGTTCTTTTCTCTCAGCACTACACCTGTAGTGCACTATAGGGGATCCTCTCTCTTCTTGTATCATGTTGACATGTTCTGAAATTTCTTATATTTTCCACTTTTTTGATTGATACATGATACGATGTCTCATTTGCAGGATGAGTCAGTAAAGAAGAAACTCTCTTGCATATTGTCATATATCAATCATCTTATAAAGTTCAAAGATCAACACTCTTTGGATGGCGCTTCCTCTGCAAAAGGCCACAAAATCCCAAGCATTCTGTGTCATAAGTTTTTGACAATGTTTGCTGTTCCAGACTCAAAAAGACTTCCCCAGGAAAAGAATAGTCTTCTCGTTAGCTATATCTTGGTGCTCACACTGTTCTCCGATGAATTCCGAACAGACTTAACTGATATAATAAAGGATTTAAGGATCGATTCGTTTCGTGTCAGAAAACAATATGAGAACTTGGGTTGCAAGATTTCACTCCAGAATAATTTGTATTATGCTAAGCTTTCTGTCCCTCTTCAATTTCCTGAGTTGGGGCTGAGGAAGCGAAGAAGATAGATGCATGGTATACATTTTGAGAATTGAAATTGTCATGGCAAAAGTACTCATTTCGACCCCCGAATTTTAAACCAATTGTCAATTTCGTTCTCAATCATTTTTTGTTGTCAATTTCGTCCATAATGTTTCACATGTTGGTCATTTGTATCATTTGTTCTTACTTTAGTCAAAGGATAAAATTGACCAAAATGTAAAACATTGGAAATGCAATCGATAGCAAAAAAAAATTGAGGACGAAATTGGTAGTTGGTATAAAGTTTGGAGACGATATTAGCGTTTTTGTCAATTGTCATATATGATGTTTGGTTAAGTTACCCTGGTGACGTGGTTTATGTCAAATTTTGTTATTATAATTTAGTGAGTTTTTGTTTTCTATGAATTCGAAAACTTTATAGATAATATTTTTGTCTGAAACATAATTCTGACTATTTTTCTTTTATTTGAATTATGTGGAATCGTTTAAAGAATTTATATTAACAAAATTAAGGGATTTAAGGAAATCAGCATGTAAAGAATATTTAGGAATTAAATCATTGGCTAGATTTTTTTATACAAGTAGCAAGCAGCGACTATTATTGCTTGGTATCATGTTGAACCTTTCTAATAATTTGCATTTAATATATTAATTTGCAGAAAATTTTAATCACTAATCATTTTTCACATGCATTCTCCTAAGGATAGAGTGACTCAGTGAGTTATATAAATCATTAAGTCTAGAGTTAAGAAGTACTTCAGTGGCCTTATATTTTGGGATTAAATTCTCTAGAGTTCCTTCACCATACATTTTTTGTGAAATTGGAGAGAGAAAGAAAGAAGAAGAAGAGAGAGGAAATGTGAGCCCTATAAAATAATACTATGTAGGACTCACATTTTTTCTCTTTTCTTCTTTTTCTCTCTAACTTCACAAGAAATGCAACTTTAGAGGATCCATTTCCTAATTTTGAACATTCTAACTTTTTTTTTTTATCATCCGTACAAGCTTCTCGCTTGTGTAACAAAGTGAAAATTTGGAGCATACATGATGGATCTAGGTAGAGGTGTACACCAAAAACTCGGCCTGGCCCGAGGGTGTACGGGTCCGGGTCTAGTGTCTCTAGACTCGGCTCGGCCCGGACCGGCCCGAGGTATCCCATTTTTCAAAAAAAAAACATTAATTTTTTTACTATATATATTTATATTTTATACTACTAAATATTTTTTTAATTGTAAGAAAGACATATCTATTATTACTTTTATCAATTGTATATTAAAAATATACATAAAATATATATTTAATCTTAATTAAATCAACATTTTTTTAACCATGAAGTCAAATTAAATGTCTTTATTAATAAAAACATCATTAAATTGATCCAAAACTAATTGTTTTACCAATATATACAAGTTAAAATATATATAGAATAAATAAATATTTTAAAAAAATAATTTGGCCTGGCCGGACCCGGTGCCCCGGGTCTGTACCGGCCCGGGTCTCGGCCCGGCCAGAAACCCGGCTCGGCCCGGCCTGTGTACACCCCTAAATCTAGGATTATACAAACCCGCCAAAAAGACAAAAATAGAATTTTTTTTTAATTATCGTTGAGAAATTTATATAATTATTAATAAATATATTTTATATAATTTAATGTGAAAATATAAATCTTGATAAAATTTTATATAAACAGTTTAATTATTCCTAAAAATATTTTAAAATATGCACTATTTAGAAATCAGATTTTTTTTTTGGCCTGAATTTAGAAATCAGATTAAATTTGTTGAACCAAGAATAAGTTGGTTGTCCAATCCAAAATAATTCTAAAATTTTACAACTAGAGAAATGGTCAAGAACTAGCTAAATTGGTCAAAAATAAGACGATTTTAAAGTTGAATCAGTCTCCTCTTTTGTCTTTTTTAGATCAAAATGATGTTTTAGGAGAATTAGTCGTTTGGATTCAAAACAGTACGTTGTTTATTAGGTTTCAGCTCAAAACTCGATCTATTATCCTTCCAATTCTCCATTTCTCACACAATCAAACTTCAATTTAATGAATCAATTGTATATTTTTAGTATTTGATAGTTTATTTTTTATTTTTTAAATTTATTTAATTGTTAGTTTTTTACTAGTCCAATTCCTGTTAGACCCCAACTGAATCATTAAACTTTGAACTGATAATTTGATCATTTAATGATCAATCCAATTTTTAATACTTTGAACATATAATTATGAAAAAATTTATTAATTTTTTTTATGTTTGAAAAGAATATAATAGAAAAAAAAATGTCTATATGTTTAATTGTTTCTATATTTAGGTTTTTATCTTTTTATTTTTGAAATAGTTTAAAGAATCTCTTCTTCATATATATATATATATATATATATATATACATATGATGACATGTTTCTGATAGATAGAAGAAATAACTTCTCAAACAACTGTTTCTTTTCCTCCCCACATGAACTTATTGCAATATTACAGAACCAAAAGATACAATACTCGTCAATGAAAACTGCAGTACACAAAATTTACTCGTCACATTATAAAATCTGATATTACATTTTCAAAAACTATAATGGGGTTAAAAAAACCTCCGATTATCTCGAGAGGACTCGGCTCCAGCGTTAAAAGAACCATGATCCATTGAAGCAACTTACTCAGTGTCTGGAACAATCTGGAAAATAAACAAATTATACGTTAGCGATTGAAATCTTCATACACATGTTGTCTGAAAGATCAATAATGAGGAAAAAGACTTCCATTGCACAACACAAACTAAATTCTTAATTTCTTATGAAGTCCTAATCTTTTTGAAAAAGAAAAAAACACAGAAAACAACTTTTCACCGGTTGTCATTCTCCAATCCTAAAGCAATAAAAAATCCCACATCATTATGTGGTCACAAACGAAACAAGACAACCAATGGAAGCTTAAAAAAAGAAGGGTAAAGGGGAAATTGTGTACAATTACAAGTGTTTGTCATCAAGGTCTTCAAAGAAAATATAATAAGTGGAGATTTTTCCAACTCAGTAATACATGATTAGATATTTAGATTTAGGTCAAAGTGCAAATTTGGTCCCTTATCTTTTGGTTAGCTTCCAAATCAAGCCCTTATCTTTTTTTTTTTGCAAATTTAGTCCATTATCTTTTAGTCAGGTTGCAAATCAGACCCTTATCTTTTTTTGTTGCAGATTTGCTCCCATATATTTTGGTCAAGTTGCAGATTCAGATTTAGATTTAGTTCTGGCCAAAAAAAAAGTTGCAGATTTAGTCTTATATCTTTGTAAAATGTTCTACAGTTAGCCCCACCCTGAATTTTGTCCATCTCAATCCGTTAAGTATAACGTGGAAAGCTGACTTGGAGGAGATTTTGAACCTTATCTTTAGAGTAAGTTGTATTTTGGTCCTATATCATTCTTTTTTCTTTTTGCAATTTTTTGTCCCCCAAGTCAGCTGCCTACATCACACTAACCGGGAAGATGGACGAAATTTAGTGTGAAACTAACAGTGGAACCTTTTGTAAAGATATGGAACAAAATTTGCAACCTGACCAAAAGATGAGACCAAATCTACAACAAAAAAAAAAGATAAAAGTCTGATTTGTAACCTGACCAAAAGATAAGAGACCAAATCTGCAACAAAAAAAGATAAGGACCTGATTCGCAACCTGATCAAAAGATAAGGGACCAAATTAGCACTTTGACCTTAGATTTATCATTTTGGCCTCTCATAAAGGCTCCTACTTGCTTCGCTGGTCACATTTTGATAGTAGAACAAGATAACTCCATTGATCTACCTAGAATACAACATAAGTCCTGCTGAGAGAGAACCTTTAAAACTCAAGTATGAAGGGCTATTGAACCTTTGGCCAAAACAAAATAAGCGGGCTCTTGTACTAGTTCAGCTTGCTTCCACCCCAAAGTATGGACAAAGACACATAAATTCTTTCTTTAAAACTTTCATGATTTTATGGGACCATTAAAAAAAGGAGAATCTTAAGACAAATGTCAACATATAAAAGTTCGAAAAGATTTGTTTCATTTTATTTTCTTTTAGACCATGGGAGCAATAATCAACTGGCGACATATATAGGCGGCAGCTCACATGAAAAAATTGTTTGAAAACACACAGAATCACTTGGAATCAAAAGAAAATTATCACATGAAAGCAGGATGATCAAAAATTAAATTTATAAAAGAAAATAAGAGTTCTCTAGTTTCTCATGCTATATTAATTCTATTACTCTTCACCTGTGCCAATTTCCAACATAAAATCTAGTTTGATGCAAATATCATCAATTTCTTAGAAACAACTCAAAGTTGTGTAAGCTACCAGAGCAAACTTTGTTTTTTACAGCATATTCAAAGTTCAATGAAGATATTCAACAGATTCAAAATCAAATAACCAACAAAACAACTTCCAAATCGTGTTAAAAGTTATAGGAGTAATAAATATTTGGCTAAAGTGCAAATTTGATCCCATATCTTTTGCTCAAGTCCCAATTAAGTCCCATATCTTTTTTTGTTGCATTTTTTGTCCAATATCTTTGAGTCAGGTCCCAATTTGGTCCCATATCTTTTTTTGTTGCAGATTTGGTCCCATATCTTTGGGTTAATTGCATAATTGGTCCTATATCTTCAGGTCAGGTTTATAAATGATCTCATATCTTTACAAAAGGATAAACTAATGATAGATCTTTTTGCAAAGATATGAGACTAATTCTGCAACTTGACTAATAGATATGGGACCAAAAATGATATGTGACCGAAATTGGGACCTTTTGCAAAGATATAGAACCAAAACTGCAACAAAAAAAGATACAGGACCAAATTGGGAACTGAACAAAAGATATGGGACCAAATTTGCACTTTGGCCTAAATATTTTTTTTTAGAAAGAGAAAAAAAAAACATGCAAACAGCATATTGTAAATTTATCACTAAAATGCCAAGAGCAAACAGAATAGCTGCTACAAAGTTCTGACCTACTATTCAACAAAAGGAATATAAATTAATAATAAACAGATAATATATAAAGACTACCTGTGCAGAACTCTCTGAGATCTGAGGGGGTGCTACTACCTGTGCAGAACTCTCTGGGATCTTAGGTGGTGCCAACTTTGTCGGAGATCCATCAAATAGACGATAACAATCTGTGTAAGCGGATCCAATTCCCACTCCAGCACCAAAAGCTACAGAAGCCCAGCGAGTCACAGGACTCCCTAGTGCAACCATCAGGACAAGCAGATGTATTCAATATTGATGGTCAGCATTCAGGAAACCAACTATTTGTAGATAAGATGAAATGACTAATGATAAGACTATAATATTTTGAAGTCTCATTAATATTGGCATGTATGCCATAATGTATATGATGAAGAAGGGGGGAATAATATTTAGAGAAATATGAGTAGTTTTTATTTATTATTATTATTATCATTATTATTATCATTATTTTGTAAATCAGACATTAATCCACCAATTAAGATTTAAATTCTGGATATTCTTTGTTTATGCATGTGCTTTTAGTTTTCCCCAAAAGCCCTTGGCTGTAGACTTTTTGAGTGTTCTTCGTGGAGCTCAATGATAGAATAAATATTAGTATTCCTATTTTCTTCTATTCTTCTACTGCTTCTACATCCGGTGGTATCAAAAATCTCTTTAAGTCCAGCCATACACCAATTCATCAGGAGAAAAAAAGAATCCTCAAGATTATGAAGCAATAGGGAAAGATATCAGGGAAAAGCCTAATGATACAAAACAGTAGAATCCCTAAATGGCTCATATGATCACAATAACTATGGTAACATATGGTAGATTCTGAAGACCATTCAGAAGTAAAGTTCAAATTTGAAGAACATTAGGATTTAGGAACCAAGATTAGATAATGAGAAAAATGAAAACATATATCATGCAAGTACATAGGCAGAATAGAATGATGTTGTGGAAGATGACGAGGTTGGGGAAGTTAAAATCCAGGTTCAGGATCAACCAACTAAAGTGATATAGCCTATACAAAATGACAAGGTCGGGTTTTCTACAATCAAGGGAGATTGATGTAGAATGGGAAAATAATATAAGGAGAGATATGGTCAATGATGATGTTTGAAACTGAAAATCAAGAATCTACTCATCAATCGATGCCTAAATTATGGATGCTTTTTATTACCATTTTCCTTTATTGTTTTAAGCATGTCATTTTAGTTTCCATGATAAACACTTGGCTTTAGATTTTGCATACAGCTTGATGATGGACCGAAATATTAGTAATTCTTTTCTCCCCAAATATTCCCATTTTTCCCTTTTACCTCTCTTATGTTTTTCAAACAAGGTAACCTAAGATACAGGGAATATTAAACAGTTTAAGTTATTTTTATTTTTGTTACATCCCATACACATGCACACCATACACTCAAGGGAACCGGATACTTTAAGATACAATTAAAGTATAAAACAAAATGAAGAAAAGAAGCTCAACATGACACAGCTAGCCCCCATCAACATTTTCCCTCAGTTCAAGGTTCAGAAAGCAAGTCTTGAAAGCATACAGAGGCATACTACTACGATAGTAGCTCAAAAGAATGCTACAATTACACCAATAATCCCTTTCTTTTCTCCTTTTTGTTAGAAGAAGAATATTCGTAAGAAAGTGAGGGAATTTCAAGAAAGGATGATAAGGCAACTCCAACAAGAGAAAAAAGTATGAATACTCAAAGTTAAGAAAACAATAAAGTTGCCTCTTAAAAAATCATAAACCATCATCCGCTTTGAAGGACACAAGAGGGACATGCTCTTGAGAAATCAACTTCCAAGTTTTAGTATACATAACTAAGCATGCCAGATCAGCACCCATATAAATCATACTTATTGCTAATAACCTGATACCATATTGATATCTATAAAGGAGACGCCATAACCATTTACCACTCAAACAAAAACTTTTGGACATCAAGTTTCCGAGAGACCAAGACCTAAACCCCCTTCCTTTGGCTTACAACAGAAGCATAGAGGATACAATGAAATCAAGGATTCAAGAACATATGGACTAATATTATGAAAGCTTGAGCCAATAAAAATAATAACTTAAGTATATATATAGGCATTCAAGGATTGGATCAATATCGCCCACGGAAACACCACTCCATTGACAAGCATACTTCGTTTTACATTCATGAAAAAAAAAACAAAAAAATAGGCTGTGTTCTCAATTTTATCATGAGTTTATCTCTAGTTCTCCACAAATGGAATGGGCAGTTATGATACTCTTCCTTGCATTTAGCAGATCATGATCTTGATATAGCTCTAATCTCTATTTTTTAAGAAACAAAATACTTTAGTCTCTCATGACTTTAATTACTACAGAATAAGAGGCAGGGAAAATAAACACATTCTATAATAATCTAAACCATTTAGGATTAAACTTTGTAATATTTTAAAATCTTTTTCTCAACGTAGATATGTTACCAACCAAATCAAACAAGATAAAAATTTTCTTCTATCGATAAAATTGTACTCTCTGACAGAACAAGCCCTATTTAAAAGCAGTTCCTTCCAATTTAAGTATTCTAAGAGCACATATGTACAGATTTCATTAACAGCAATTGATGCAACTTCAATTTGCGGCCTTCAACTTCTTCAGAGAAATCAAGGGGGAAACACAAAAACAAAATAACTTGTATTGTTGGTCAACTACTAGCAACTGCTTTACTTTCATAAATG
This sequence comes from Chamaecrista fasciculata, assembly GCA_003254925.1. NCBI lineage: Eukaryota > Viridiplantae > Streptophyta > Magnoliopsida > Fabales > Fabaceae > Chamaecrista > Chamaecrista fasciculata. Next base: position 6,315 of record QANZ01025562.1, on the reverse strand, counting down.
GAAAAAAGAAACAAACTAAACAGAACAAAGTCTACTTCAAATCAGAAATAAACCGAAACATTAATAAGAAAAAGAAACCAAATCATCCCAGCAAAAGTGATAACTGCGGGAGAGAATTTTCAAATACAAGAAGACTAACCGCATCACCCACATTACATAAAATAAATAAATAAAGGCAGATGTTTCAGAATTTGCAAATCCGTGGATAGAATCAACAACAGCCACATTGACAAGAAAATGAAAAAGCCAATGAATGAAAATCAAAGCAGAGATAAAGAGAAGGGACTGACTGAAAAGCAGGAGACCCCCAAAAGCGCCGGCGAGAGAAGAGTAGACGAAGCGTCGAACGGTGAGATCAAGACAAGCGTCCCATTTGGCATTGAGGTCATACTGTGGGGGAATGATTTCTTTGTTGTCAGACATTAGAATTCTGAGGAGAAGAAGGAATTGACTGACTCTGCGTCCGGCTTTTGCCTCCCTACTATCACCAATTAAATATTAAGTTGCCATTCAAATTTCAAGATTTAAAAAAAAAACATAAGTCATTCATCACTTAGAGAAATCAATATAAATTCACAAGAAGAAAGTGCTTATAAAGGAATATCACAAGGTACATGGAAAAAAAAATCAACAACATCGATAATCTTATAAAGAAACTCAATATAGTTACAAGAATAAAAGGATGACAACAAACTCAACTAAACACTAGTCAAGGCCAACTTTATAGAGTTCCAAATAATCAAGAACACCATCTCCGACATCGTCATTATAAATAAATCAAGTAACTAGTATTGCACAATCAACATTCCATGGTAAGGAAACTTCACACCAATTTGAATATACATCGACCTCAACCCTTCATTGGGGAGGAATACAAATAATCACCTCATCTCCCAGCTGAAGGGTATATCATACACAATCACTCACCCACAAAAAGTAACAATTATGACAGAGTAATTTAATTCCAAGTCAATCACTCACTGCGGTCAGTAACATATTTAAAATGTGAAGGATTACATTCAAGAGCACTCAAGATTCTTCAATTTTGAGAAACTATAAATGAAAAAGTTAGTTTACAAAATAACAAAATCCAGCAACAATCAAATTCTCACACAGAGCGAGTATGAAAAAGCCACTCCCTTTGATCTTCAGTCAACACTCGGTGCCAGCGAATCTATAAGCATATGAATAACGAGGATTTAACTTTACAATCCAAGAGTTAACTTTAAAGTGACCCGAAGGTCCAACTCTTCACCGATAACTAGAGGAAGACTCTATCACTCACTTCTGATCACTTATTCTAACGCTACTCACACTCACCTAGAATCCTAACATCCTAGCCAAGGGTTGAACAAGAGGCTTCGGGTATTAATTTGGGAGCCTTAGTAATTTTTGAAATCCATTGGCTCCAGATTAAATTACATTTTAAATTCCAAGATCAAGAGTATGAGTCATTCATTACTTTGATACTTCCTTCAAATTTCTCAACTTTTCCAATTCATAAATCAAATCCCAAGTTTATAATGCAAAAAATCTTAACACATTTAAAGAAATTCATTTAGACAATCTCAAACACCAAACTTGAGAGATTTTACAAACTTGACACTTCTTCAAGTTAGAAATTCATATTTTCACTTCCTCATATCTAATTCAATATTGTTATTTCAAAACACTCCATAGTTTCAAAGGACTCCATTTAGTTCTTAAAATTCATCCATAGGGACCAAAATGCAACTTTAAAGTTGATCTAAAATTACCAAATTTCTAAGTACCAATTATAAATCCAAACTAGTGCATTAGAACTCATTAGAATCATCCATTGAACTCATTCAAACCATCAGTTTCAAGAAAACCTAAAGATTTTACCAAAACCCCCAATTCAAGTTTTCCCTAAAGCCTATCGAGTCCAAAATTCATGAATATGAAACCAAACTTGTAGACAACTGTTTTAGAGTAATTAGAACACTAAGAATCTCTAAAAATGCAGCAGAACCCAGCAAATTATGGCAGCAAGTCGAACATTTTAAAGAATGACACGAAAAGGGACGAAATGGGTTAGAATCAATACCTAGAAGAATGGAGGAAGAGGAGCGACGAAGGAGCAGCACGACGGTGGTCGCCGGAGTCGTCTGACCGGCAGCAAGGTCCGACGTCGGTGGTGTGGTGGTTGGGGGAGGCGGGAGTCGAGAGAGAGAGGAAGTCAGAGAGAGATGTAAAAATGAAGGGGGAGGAGTCGATTTGTGGTTTTGAAGTGGTATTGGGGTCATTTTGCACTTTCGAAAAATCAGGGGGGACAATTTTGCTATTCAGATGTAGGGTCCTAAGAACTGAAATTTACAGAAACGCCCAGAATCATTTGAATCTTTTCAAAACAGTCCTAAAAACTCAATTTTTTTAGAAATAGAATTTATTGACAAAATTTATATTGTTAGCTTGCTTACATAGAGTAATTCCAAATATGAAATTTTTTTTTTTGATAAGAGTAATTCCAAATATTGTTAGCTTGCTTATATTGTTAGCTTGCTTACTCTATGTCAGGTCAAGAGAAAAACTCATGAAATTTTGAACTCCGTTTGCTCTCAAATTTTTACCTCAAACTCAATAAAATATGGAGATCTAATATATGTCAATTAAAATTTTAAACTTTTAGGTTTACTAAATTCTCAAATTATCACTATTTTGGAACAATTCAATATGTTTTTAACTTTTATTTTCCCTACTATGGACTGATGCGTTAACTCAGTAAAAATTATATGACCAAAAAGTTATTTTTTAGTCTAAAATTTATTCCGACGAAATTAAATAATTATAAACGTAATATAAAGAGAGAAGCAGATGGATCATGACTGTTATTTTAACCCAGGGACCACATCGTTCACGATTTTAATATCACATGAACTTACCAACTCGTATTTTTTTTAGTGGCTGATTCATTCAATCAATACATAATGAGGGACCAAAAAGTAAGTGTCATCATAAAAAATTACTTGGGCAATATTCGATAATTGTAATTATAGTATGTATATTTATCAAGTGAAGTAAGCTATCCAAATAATTGAGAAAAAGCTCCAAATTGGAGCTTCTAAAAAATCCAAATTATTGCAATTCTCTATGAAGCATGGACACTTCATTTTGAGGGCGTGTCGCCGTGTCAGACACGTGTCCGTGTTCGACACCCATACGACATGTATTCATACGTTTTATAATAGAAAATTAATATGACTTTAACGTGACAAATAATATAAAATAATGATACATATGACATATTATGAATAAATATTATAATTTTAAAAGTTTTCATCAAAATTTATGAATTTTTAATTATTTATATTTATAAATATATGTCGTGCCATGTCATGTAACTTTAAGAATTTAATGTGTCGGTGCGTCCGTGTTCGTGTCGTATCCCGTATCCGTGTTAGTGTCCATACTTCATAGGAAATTCCCAATGCCAAAAAAAAATTTTCATCATTAATAATCTACTTTTTAATAATCTAATCCAAACAACTCAAATTATTCCACAAATCCAAAAAGTCAAAAAGTAAATTCCTCTTTCATTTCTACCCCTATACAATTTATCAATTTTCATACCCTTTTATTTATCATCCACAATCATTACATACTCATTAAAATAATTTTACACCTAAAAATCTACTTTTACAAATCTAATTCAAACAGCCTTCACAATATAATCTATTTTTTCATAATATACTCATAAACTGATCAAATTATAAATTGCTCATGATCTAATCCAAATATACCCTTAATCTAATAACTCCTAATACTAGTTTAAAACTAGCTTAAAAATCTATCTAAAATTCTAAAATTACTAATTTTATTTCTAAGCACCCAAAATTAAATTCCAAAACTCCAGAATCTCACAGGACTTGAGTAGATATTTGTGGGGAAAAAGGGGCCAAAATCTCCCTGTCGTTGGTAGTCAAATAAAGTTGATACATTATTCTATCAAATTAAGATGATAAGTTCAAAGGCAGCAGTAAAACACAAGCATTTGAAAAATATTTATAGTACTGAGATTGAGAGCATCCATTTTAAGATTGAGCACAATCTCAACTCTCTCGTCATCGGCTATAAACTCAAGCTTAAAAACAAAAACATCATGAAAAATTGAGGTTACGAAAAGAGAAAGAAGGTGAAATTGTAGAAATGTAAGAGAGAAAAGCTTACTTCTTGCGCTGAAAAGAGCGAAAGATGAGAATCAGTGAAAGAATTCGGACGTACCTTGAATGTTGATTCGAGATACCCACACGAGACAACCGGTCACAATAATCGAACTCGAAATCACGTTTCACAGCAAATAACATTATCACCAAGAGAGCAAGACGAAGGCAGAAAATAGAGAGCTTTTTCTTTGGAAAAAACTTCACACACCCTTTCACAAAAATGAGTTCACGTATTTGTGCAAAATGAAGTCACGTAAAAAAACTTCTTAGTCACTTCCTCCTTTTCAGGTTTTTTATGCTCCACGTTCTTAGAATAGGAAGTTACCAATACGTGTGTGTGTGGATTTAATATTTTATATTAATAAAAATATTAATGAGATTTATTAAAAGAAAAGAGTATCATAAAAGATTCTGATAAATACCCATATAAATCTCAACTGCTTTTCATGATCCTTACAAAAATAATTAATTAACTAAATTAATTAATCCTCTCAATAATAATAATAAAATATTATTATTTGGATCAAATCTGATTGGGTCCAATCCACCAAGGGTGGACCCATATCCCAACATCTCCCACTCACACTTGGTGGATTGTGGGATAGCCAACAGTCTCTTCGTCTTCTCTCATCTTCATACTTAGTGCTTTGCCGTGACCGCGTGGGCATGACGTCTTCTTTTAGATATTTGTACTAGAAATCCTTTATATGGGACCAGCACAAGTAACCTCCTTCGTGTAGCTGGAACATAAAAAATTATGCCTCAGATGTCCTAGATTTAACTATATACACTTTTCATGACAAATCTAATACCTCTCAAGTCAATGCTTGACTTAGATTGTCTTCCTTGTATGCTTAGTATCCACACTTATGACTACACAATGTCATAAGGGACATGTCACAGACACTAGCATAGATGTGTATATTACAATTAATCTTCCTTTCGCCCAAATATCATTTAGATATGTATCAGTCGCTTTCCTAACATAGTACCTTAGACCACATCACTCATGATCGCAGGAAACAATGCTAAAGTAGCAGACACTAAAGCATACCCTCATGGTATTGTCAAAGTTATAAGGACATCAATGGGAAGATGAATCCTCCCAGGGACTCACACAACTATGAACCAAGGACCTTTCACTCGCTTCCCTTTTTATGCGGTTCTCTCAACACATGTGGTATGCAACACATGCTACGGTGTTACTCTTCTCTTTAAGATTGTATGTCATTTTAAAGTAATTTATTAACACCGTACAGACTTAAGTCTAGATACTCTCAGCACCTAAACCCAAATTTTTCAACTCATCCCATGACGTCAATATTGAAGAGTTTGTTGTCTGGCTACAGGTATCATGGAAGTGGGTTTCCATGTAACGATCCAACTTTATTTATATGGACCTCATCTTGACTAGCTACACATTAGTCAAGGCGACATATAGTTTGTGTTTCTTCTCTACCATGTCAGCTCTCTTAGCTGTTTTACTGGTGAACACAAATGTCTCATCTTTGCTCACTCCACTTGAGTGCCAAAGGCGATTGCTCGTGTGAGAGAGTCAACTTTTCTACCTGTACGACATACTAGCCATTGTATACACTTAAACAAAAAAAAATTATGATGACAGAACAACACAATAACATTAATTAAAAAATTAAATGTATTACATAAAGTCTGCAAATCATATTTTGCGCATGCCTAGCGCTAACATGTGTTCTTTAAAAACCTTCTCTCCTATTGGTTTTGTCAGGGGGTCTGCTATCATACATTTGGTTGAAATGTATTCTATAGACACTATCTTTTGTGGAATATAATCTCGGACAAAATTGTACTTGATGCCAATGTGCTTGGTCTTGCTATGATACTTAGGGTCTTTTGTATAGGCTATGGCTGCAGTGTTGTCACAATATAGCATCACTAGATTGGTACTCTCATTTTCGAATCCAAGATGTTCTATAAACCTCTTCAACCACAAAGCCTCTTGAATTGCAGATGTGCATGTCACAAATTCAGCCTCCATTGAATGTAAAGCAATGCACGTTTGCTTCTTGCTACTCCAACATATGGCGCCGTTGTTGAGCAAGAAAGTATTGTTGGGAAATCACAGAGGGAGCGCAGCGGAAGAAATTAAAAT
>QANZ01025555.1:26182-37827 GCA_003254925.1 Chamaecrista fasciculata | reverse complement strand
CTAAGTGACTCACGAATTAACCCTAATTCGTGTCCCAAGAATTAGCATCTTGATCCTGCTCATGTGTGACCCAGCAGGCCTCACGTGAATTTGGCAGCAAACCATCTTTATGATTCACAAGTTGCGAGCGGACTCTAGCAAGCCATCACAACTACCCAAAAACACGAGAGTTATCGCTTTAACGACTTTAAACGATTTAACCTAAATACCACCTTGTCATAATCCCTATTGTCTCACGATATTTTGGTCATGGATCAGGCACGGGAATGTCATCCAAAATCCAAACCACAACTTTCTCGATTTCCTGAGTTAGTCCCAATTCCCAGCGTGGCCACGCATTTCTTGGACAGACTCATCGAGGGCGCCAGTTAAATATCTCTCATCTTAAATGAGGGACAAAATCCCATCTTGGTCAACCACATTCCTCTGCACGGTAATCAACCAAGCCCGTACCTAGCCTGTATGGCTACCCTGCTACGGGTAACGTTGGACTAGGCCAAAGTTTGACAACCACAATGCCGGAATAGTCAAGACCTCAGGTCTAAGGCTATCGTGACAGGTGTACAGGAGAGGCTCGCTTATGACTAAACCCATGCAGGACTCTCCGGGTCGGTCCAGTAATTTTGTAACCCTTACAAAATTCCACCATGGCTCTCGAGAAGCAACTAGTGCATGTATCTCTATACACTGAGGTCATGCTGGTCTTAGTTCATTTACGTTCCCACGTGAATGATCGACCAGGGACAGTTTTAGATTTAATTATCTTATAATTAATCAAGGACTCTATCATAGTAAACACGCTAATAATATGATAACAACATAATTTATCTCTATAAATTAATCAAAAAATACATATGTTCAAATAACACATAAATAAAATGATTGGCCCTAGGGCACAATCTCCATCAATATATTGTCATAATCATACAATATACAACATGGCAATATGATTTGCTCCTTCATTTGTCATACTATCATTCACCTCCTCATTCATATGCTCTCTTATTAACATTTTTTCTGATTGGGCTGATGCCTTTTTTACATCTACATTAACAAATATCTTGAGAAAATGAATTGGGTCATTTACTCCTAGTCTTTTATAGAGGCACAAATCACAACTGTAGCCTTCCCAGCTACATCTTCATTTCACCATTCATGTCAATATCTTAATATTCATTTGATTGGTCATAAAGATGCAGGCTAACTTATGGATTCCACATTGTTACATATGTACACAAACACATATGGCTTTTACTTGTTCCTTTGATTGTTTTCCCTCATGGATTACTAATCATGTCTGCCATTGATATGCATGTATGCTGCTGTATAATTTTGAATACACATTAAAATTAAATCCATTTCTCTCATTGGATATCTCTAGAACCTCATCAGACTTTACCTAGCACTTTTAATGTTATGGGATTTGCATTAAGATGTGCAAGTGACATTCACTCAATACTATTGAACTTTGGCAAAACTGATTGCTCCAAATATAAATACTTACATATTTATGTACTGCTGCATTATAGGGAACGCTAGAAAAGGAATTTATTTAGAAAATATGTACAGATGCGGGGAACCTGCCTCTGCTATGAAAGCACAGACATCAAACAACATATATATATATATATATGACTAGTCTTATTATAGTCTCAGGTTTAAAGCAGATATTTTTCTTCAACAATCGACATCAAGTTCGAAACTTAAATCCAATGTTGGATAGATTAACAACCACATTTAGCTTGCTTTATTGCATTTGACTACTTGAGAGCATATGCAGCATCTACTCTCAAGTACAATTATATAAACACCCTGCAATGTAGAAATTAAATGCAGGTGCATGCTTGGAAACTTCTAGTGATTCACTACAGCTAACATACATCTATTGTTGCAATAATGTCAGTTGAATTTGTCATGACTAAGTAGTCTCTGATTTACTAAACACAGCTTCTACAGCTTTGTTTGTAATGTCTCACCTATGTTTCAATAGAATTTGAGTAAGGACAGGTGCTGCTAGGATAAAGACTACGCCAGAGCAAAGATTTTGCTTCAAATTCTTTATACCACCATTACTGTCAGGTATCATGGTACTTTCATTCTTGGATTTCTTAACGGATATATAAAATCCTTTTTGACCATTGGCTCAATTTCATGTGGATTGAACTTGTTTGAATACGCATCGAATGCTTGGTTTTAGTACCATTTTTCAAAAGGCAAGGCATAGCTAGACAATATGTTTTAGTCTTTCTCATATATGCTAACAAAGCATTGTCTTGACATTAATAATATGTGATGACTCATCATCTTCTTTTTGAGAACTCAGGCACTTCTCAGCACTTGGAAATCCTTACACCGGCGTCACCGTAAGTGTGGGCGTTGTCGTAAGCATAAGCGCCACAGTGCGCGAGGCGTCGCTATGGATATGGGCGCCACCGTAAAAATGACTGAGCAATTAAAATTGACTGATAATTTTTGCGTTTTGAACTTTACAGGGATTCAATAGGGTGGAGCAAACGCCTGGATTCTTTCTTTCAACAATTAATAAAGTTAGCGCTGCTCGAGGGGACGCCCTCGGAACAGCAGCGAAAAGGCCCTCGAAGGAGCCTTGTGAGTATGGCACTCACTACCATGCGGACCGACCCTCCCTTGGATGACTAGTCAAAACTTAGCGTATGATACGCAAAACGCTCGAAGCGTGCCCATCGCGAGGCAGCACCTTAGTGTGCAAATAGACATGGCGATCGAATCGTGAAAATGCTCGAGGAAGCACTAATAAATTATATTGTAAAAAGTTTTGCTGCAAGCATTAATTATTATTCTTAATTTTGTTGTTGGATTCATTAAACTAACAGTTTATGCTTCAATTATATTAGACAGATGTCTAGCCAAAATCGGCGACAAAGCCTCAGATAAATTATGGACATGGAAAGCTAATGGACTCGATCCAAACAACATACACATTCACAGCGAGGAAAACAAAAGTCACGCCTCATCAGGCGCCTGACACACACCAGTCCACAATCGGAGCCTAATTAGGCGGAACTCTACAATCACTAGGCAGAGCAAGGCGCTGACGCCATCTCCAGTACAAGGCCGCCAAGCGGCAAGAGCCCTGACGCCCAACCAGTCCATGACCAAAGCCCAATGAGGCTAAAAACACTCAAAAGGGACACCCTTAGCGATTCTAGGATGCCCTGACGTCCAATGGGTATGGCACCCACACCCCAAGCGGACCGATCCTCCCTTGGTTTTAGGACGCCCTGACGTCCAATGAGTATGGCACTCACACCCCAAGCGGACCCTTGGGAGGCTAGCCACAAAAACATGCGCATGTATCAAACATCAACTTTGGGTCCCAGCACCCTCGTGGAAGGCATGGCGTCCTTACCCACGACTACGGGCCGTCACCCTCACAATTAAGTCCCAGCGACTTCATGGAAAGCATGGCAACCTAACACAAAGACCGCCAAGGTCTTCAGGAGAATCAAATGGAAACTAAGTCTCAAACCTCCCCAGTGAGCGCGCCAAAATCATGGACGCCGTAAGCCATGAGGCTATGAACATGAAAATACTCAAAACGGAACGAGGACGCCAATGGCGCCATCAGGAAATTATGAGCAAACGACCACGTCGTTAAGCGGGACTACCCTCGTGGGGACACAATCTCACTTCTTTCGAAGGGGCTAGTGGTAATAGCCCAAATATCTGACTATGTCCAAATGGCAAAGTTCAGGCCGAATGCATAATCGGACCAGGAAGCCTTTAGGCAGGCAAGAACGCCCAAATGGCACGACGCCGCTAAGGAGATCAAAGCGCATGAGCGCCCAAGCAACAAAGATGCACAGGCAGTGCAAAGCACATCTTGAATCAATCCTGATCAGGATAAACGCCCAAGCACCAGAAATGGAAGGACAAAGCGCCTCAAAACAAACCGACGAAAAACGTTGTATCTGTCATCCACTCGTGGGGACACATCTCATGGGGACAGAACTTCACTTCTTTTGTTGGGACTAGTGATAATAGGCCCAATAATTAGGAGGCCCAATTGGCAGAAGATGCCCTTGGCCCAGCGCGTCATAAGCCCACAAGCCATCAAGGAGCCCTACACAAATAATAGTGACTCACTTATCCTTAATTAACAAAACAATATCTTCCTACATGAAATAAAAAAGATTACGATTCACCTCCCATATCACTCAAGATATCTCTTCTACAATCAAGGAAGTTGGTTGGGTTGGGACTCTCCTCAATAAGCCTATAAATACAAGATGGTAACCCTATGAAAGGTACGTAACTCATTACTCACACGCTACTCATGCTAGCTCATACTCTTACTAACTTAAGCTTCGGAGGTGAATCACAGGGGAACACCCTGTGGTTCATTGTCTTGCAGGAAAATCTTGCAACGAACCGGGAAACGACCCCCGGCCAAATCCTGATTCATCATAGTCCAAAGGCTCCAAGCGATAAAATATAAACCCAGAAAACAGAAAATAGTCTTGATGTGAACATAATTAAGAGAGAGATACAGAAGGGACATAAAAAGTGGAGCTTAGCACTATGAACCATGAAGATCTTGACATTATAAGTGATGATAATAATTTTTTCACCTTTTCCCAGAACACCAATTGATTGATTTCAGTAAAATTTTAGGAGTGCTGTTAATCTGCTAAGCAGCTAGCAACACATTCTTCATTTTGGCAACTTCTCTGTCATGCCAATTGTATGAAAGCTGGCTCGTCGGTCCAGAATCCAGATACATACCAAAAGCAAAATCATACAAGTTAATTAAGGAATGAGAAAAGAAGGTGACCTAAAAGTTATAATATCTTTGGAAAAGAAGAATATGCTTGGAAGACCGAGATTAGTTGAGTTCATGTCTGTTTTTTATCATTAATGACCCAAAGAGAAAGAGATTCCATTTATTACCAGTAGCAAACTATTTATGTCAAAATATAATAAATACAGCATCAACCCCTTTTTTGGATTCAACCTTTGAAAAATTACAAATACAATGAGAGATTCCAGCCCAACCCAAAAAAGGAAACCAAATTAAGGATGATAAAGAGGGAAAAAACCCTAGGCAAAAAGGTGAATGAGAAAGTAAAGAGAGAGAAGGAATAGAGTCACATAGACAATGGTGGGTCTCAATCTCCCAGCAAATAGCTTTGCAAAAACAGCTCAGCATTGCACATCACACACACAGCCCCTTTTCTTTTTTTTTTTCTTGTACAAAAAGAAAAAAGAAGAAAAAGATATTATATGGGGAATCAATGGGACGAACTCGGTGAGTGAACTCAGCGAAGTCGCCACGCCGAGGTAGCGATGAGAGGGCGAGTGTGCCATCCCAACATCAAACAACCATTGTTTTCTTCCACTCTGTAACCATCACCTCCGGCAAACAGAGCCAAAAGCATACTTGCTTGTTTGAAAGCATTTGAACCCAAGTGAACCGGGTCGAACCCGGCCGAGACAAGCCGAATTCGCCATTGACCCAGCGTCTCGTGCCTCTCGATTCGGTCCACCCCTTCGCAGGAAACCACGTTGCAAATCTGCTTCCCCAGATACACCTCCGACATCACCTTGTCCTCATTATTCGCCGATCCTTCCAACGAGTCGAACAGTGTCGAATAATAGTGCAGTGACTCGGTGAACCGGTCAAGAAAACCCGGTCCGTTGTGGTTCGCTTCTTGCTCCACCACGGTCACAATCTCCGGCTTCATCTTCTTCACTACGGATAGCACCTTCTCGATTGCGCCGGGTTGGGCCAACAATTTGTGAAGCTCGAACACCGAATTAACTGCCACTGACTCGACCTCACTCGGTCGGAGTTCTAGCATCGAAGCGTCAAGATCGGCTATACTGTTGGCAACGAATCCTCTGTACTCGAATTCAACGTGAATCGTTTCTGCTAGCTGTGCAAGCTTCCAGCCTACTTCTTGAAGGTGGTCGGAATTATCAGGAGACGGTGGCCCGATTCCGGTTAACCGGAATGCCGGCGGTCCACCAGGTCGGAGAGCCAGTGCTTGCATTAACGCCGGCCATTGCATCCCTTGATTCATACTGAAATCGATTACATGAACCCTTTTTTTGCCTTCGAAGGCTTCGAGAATGGCTTGATTTGCAGTGAAATGAGCGAATTTCAGGTACGGACAGGTCTCGTAGAAGTGAATCTGAAGCATATCGTGGAGAGGGTTTTCAGGGTAAAGTCTATATATCCTGCGAGCTAGGGCTTCGGCGAAGTATGTCGCGACTTTTCGCATGGCTCCGATTTGAGATACTGCGAGGAATCCGATCTGCTTCACTAAAGCTTCTGCTAGTGTAAAATTGTTCTGGTGAATGGCTTCCGCACAAGCCATTAACGCATGAACGAGCCGAATTCCGTTCTCTTGCGAATCCACGAGGACCACAGGACGAGAGGGCGAATACAATGTTGTGTTGAACCCAGACGATGAGGGTTTCAAGCGTTTGGATTCCCTTGAAGAAGGAGATTCCAGCGTTGTTTGTGTATTACTGCTGTAGATTGCCTTGCCAGGAATAGCTTTGAGATCGTAATCAGAGGAAGCAGCATCTTCGAAGATTAAGCAGCTATCTTGGTGTTTATGCAGAGGAAGAGGATTCACATCAATGGAGGTAATAGTAGAAGATTCAGCTGGTGGTGGGTCGAAATTGGGAGATGGATTGAGCTCGGAAAGCATACTTTCGAGCCAAGTAGAGAGATCAGAAGGGTTGAAATGGACAGTTTCAGAAGACAATTGAGAGATACCATCGTTCTGAACATTACCCATGGCTTCCTCGAGCTGCTCAAGTTTCTGGGCTACTTCCGCCATGTCCGACGACCGCACCTTGTATCCAAGCACAGCGAGAAGCTCGTCCATCCCTCCGTCTTGTGCTTCCTCTTCCCATAGCTTTGATTTGCCACTAGAGCTTGCTGCAGCCTTGGAAGACGAAGACTCACCTGGGTTTGGACCAAGATGGTGATGATGCTCTCTTTTCATCCTTGTTTGTTGCTTCTCCTCGTGATTTGGGGTTTTGAGGTTGGATTCAAATTACAGGCCGGAAAAAGGAGGGTGAGGATGAAGCAGGACACTATGAATGGTGAAGATTTTGATCATTGGGGATTGGAGCTAATTTCCTTCCTCTGAGTGGCCTTTTCTTTTCTTTTTCACCTCTCCTCCTAGTACTGCAACTCCATCACAAAATGCCAACGGTAATTGTATAGAAAGATAAATAGTTTAGCTATTTAATTATTAGTCATTGGATTTAACTTTTAGTCTTGAGATTTGTATAATTTATTTTTAATTTATAAAATACATATGTGGAGACTAAAAAAAGTCATATCTAACGATTAAAAGTTAAATAACTTAGGGCCTGTTTGGCAACCATACATTTCAATCTCATCCTATTTTAATCCTAATCTCAACCTAAAATTAAATGAACAGTCCAGTTTGGGTGTTTGTGTGGCACATAATCTCATCTCATCTCATCCAAATCATCATCTCATTTATCATACATTTACTAATCTACCCCTATTTATATACCTATATTTACCTACACTCTAATACAAATATAAAAAAGATAATTAGACAAAATAGTAATTTTACATACCCTCATTTATTACACTTATAATTTTCTCTCTCTCAATCATTCCTTATTAATTTTATTTTTTTCTCTCTCTCACTCACTCACAAACACACACAAGTCTCTCTCTACTTTTCTCTCTATCTCTCACACACCCACCCACCCACTCTCTCTCTCTCCCTCATATATATATATATATATATATATCTTCACTTTTATAGGCATTTTAGTCCTCAAACTATGAGCTCAATTTCCTTGGCTAGTAAAACTATTTTTTGTTTAGTTTTTTTCTCAAACTATGAAAATAGTTTGATTTTGGTCCTCAAACTATTTGTTGTTCTAAATTCGTGTCCAAATTCATCCGATGATTATGCGCTATGGATAATGGAGAAATAACAGTTATTTTTTTTGTTGGGAAAATACACAAGTTTCCATGTGTTTATTATTTTTCTGGTTCGAATCATGGGTAGCAAAAAAATTGCAATGTTGTTTTGTTGGGAAATTACAAAGTTATGGACCAAATTGTACATTTACAATCATTTCCATATTACTTGCATTCTGGTCCCACGATATTGTTTGTTATTTTTTGCACCTTGCAAATAAAAAATATACCCGATTGTTGACGGTACAAGCTTTGTTCGAGCCCCGAGTACAGATATTAGGGACCGATTCTTTGGACCGATACAATGTTATGGACCAAATTTTATGTTTACAATACTTTTCATGTTATTTGCATTCTAGTCCCCAAAATATTACTTATTATTTTCTTTATATTCAAATTCATAAATGTGCCCCATTATTCATGGCTGGGATTCTCTACGAGCTTTGAATTATCACTCACACATGTTAGGGATTGATTAATTGGCCGGATACAAATTTATGGACCAAATTGCATTCTCAAAAGAATTTTAATGTTATTTTCATTTTAGCCCATAATCTCATCCAATAGGATGGACCAAAATCCATCATCCCATAGGATTGACGATTGAGAAATCACGCTTTCCAAGATCATCTCATCTCAATATCATCCCAGTCAAACTCCAGTCAAACCCCACCCAAACACCTATCATCTCATCTCAATCTCCATCTCAACATCATTATTTCATACCATTTCTACCCCTATACAAATTAAAAAAATCCATAATCATATTTCAACCAACCACAATCATTACATACCCTTTTATATAATTTCACACCCTATTATACATCATTTTCTCTCAAACCATCCAAACACCACTACATCATCTCATCTCATCCTAATTTCAACATCATCTCATCTCATCTCATAGGTTGAGATTGAATTAAGATTGGTAGTTGCCAAACAGCCCCTTAAGCTATTTAGCTCTATAAAATGTCATCCAAAGCCAATGAAAATAATTCTAATTTTACAAAAATATCAAAAATAATTATTATAATTTATAAAGTATATAAAATGATTTATTTTAAGAATGAAATAATACTTTTCTTTATAAGGAGAATTTAAAAATAAATAATAATAATAATAATAATAATAATAATAATAATAATAATAATAATAATAATAATAATAATAATATTAAAAAACTAGTATGGTACCCGTGCCTTCGCACGGGTGTTTTTTTTTATTTATTCTTTTTGTTGAAATTGTATTGCTAATGAGGAAGATTGTGCCTAATTTGATGACATTGCTTTTGCAACTATGCTACATGGGTATCAACGATGTCTCTATATAGACAAAGGTTCAAATAACTCAAAATCCTACATTACACCATTCCAAAACTAAAAGATAATGCCTATTAAAAGAGTGATACTACTTGGACAAAAAAAAAGGGGTGGTGAGTTGCTTGAATTGCATAGGCTTGGAAGTTGGAAGAGAATGTGAATAAGCAACTATATCTTCATAGGCTTGGAAGTTGAATTACATTATAGGTACTACACAACTTAATATCATTACAGGTATTACACAACTTAATATCCAAAAGCAACTTAATATCATTACACACCCAATTAGTGAAAATAAATATGTGCCTTCATTGAACTTAACTGCATAATATATATCATAGTTAAACAGATATCCTCACGTCATAGTTAAATTCATGTTCAGGACACTGATAAAAGGTTTCTTTAACACTGATAAAAAGGTTTCTTGATGAAGTTATTGATAGAGAAAGCTAAAATTCTGGTTTCATGTCATCTACACCAAAGATCATATAATTTGTCCTTGATTAGGAATACTCATGCTCCAATGTCTAAAATTCTCTAAATCATCAAAGTTCTTGCAATATACCACTTATAAAATCCTAATTGCTCCTGAGAAAGAATCTACAAAATTCAGAACAGGCCTGAAAAAATAAAAACAAAATTACATTATATTAGCATTACCAAGTCATGCCTATTTATAGAGAAGTGCACAACTATCAAAGCTTCTCCAAGCAACAATATGAAATTGAGAAATGGAGATAAAGCAAAATCTGGTTGAACACAATGTGGATTAATGGCATTAGAATTCTCTAAACTTAAGACAAAAGATTTATATTTCAAACTTGACAGGAAAAGTTCACTGCTGAAGTTGATTGGAAACCAAAACAAAAAGATCTAATCATTTGCAAAATCTACACTAACAAAAGGCAACTTATAATCGCTATGTTTTGGTACAAAATTCAGGTGATTCAACCAAGTTTGTAGGAGTAAAATGCTCCCATTAGTAAAAGCATTTTAATGACAAATAAGACAGGTATATTTATCTGGTTCTAAAGTAAAAAGAGAGATAATTTCATGAAATCTGTGGGAATACTACTGTCACATGACAGCAAAACAAATCTGGAAAAAAATATAATTAAAAATGAATATAAATTTAAGTTTATACCTTCCACAAAGAACATGCAGGTCATTCTTGGCGGCATTAGGCCATATGTGTGCAAAAGAAGGGTTTGATCTCTGATTAATTATTTAAAGTCACAGTCAGTCATTCTTGATGGAGATTGTGCCCTAGGGCCAATCATTTTATTTATGTGTTATTGTTTGAACATATATTTTTGATTGATTTATATAGATAAATTATGTTGTTATCATATTATTAGCGTGTTTACTATGATAGCGTCCTTGATTAATTATGTGATAATTAATCTAAAATTATCTCTGGTCGATCATTCACGTGGGAACGTAAATGAACTAAGACCAGCATGACCTCGGTGTATAGAGATACATGCACTAGTTGCTTCACGAGAGTCATGGTGCAATTTTGTAAGGGTTACAAATTGCTAGACCGACCCGGAGAGTCCTGCATGGGTTTAGTCATAAGCGAGCCTCTCCTGTACACCTGTCACGATAGCCTTAGACCTGAGGTCTTGACTATTCCGGCATTGTAGTTGTCAAACTTTGGCCTAGTCCAACGTTACCCGTAGCAGGGTAGCCATACAGGCTAGGTACGGGTTTGGTTGATTACCGTGCAAAGGAATGTGGTTGACCAAAATGGGATTTTGTCCCTCATTAAGATGAGAGATATTTAACTGGCGCCCTCGATGAGTCTGTCCAAGAAATGCGTGGCCACGCTGGGAATTGGGACTAACTCAGGAAATCGAGAAAGTTATGGTTTGGATTATGGATGACATTCCCGTGCCTGATCCATGACCAAAATATCGTGAGACAATAGGAATTATGATAGGGTGGTATTTAGGTTAAATCGTTAAAGCGATAACTCGCGTGTTTTGGGTAGTTGTGATGGCTTGCTAGAGTCCGCTCACGACTCGTGAGTTATAAGATGACTTGCTGCCAACTTCACGTGAGGCCTGCTGGGTCACACATGAGCAGGATCAAGATGCTAATTTTTGGGACACGAATTAGGGTTAATTCGTGAGTCACTTAGGTGACACAATTTAAGACATAGTTAAATGTCTTAGGACATTAAATCTTGTCTTAGATAAATATCTATGATTGAGGTTTTAAATTTGTTAGACAAATTTAAATATAATTTAATTGTTAAAAGGTTTACAATTAAATTCTTGTTTAAAATATTAGGGAATAAATAAATTAAATAAGTTTCCTAAAAGTTAGGGAATTATTGATTTATTAAATTCACTAATATT
>QANZ01025555.1:0-20832 GCA_003254925.1 Chamaecrista fasciculata | reverse complement strand
CAAATTTTAGAATATAAATCAAATTTTTATAACTTTAACATGACAGACAAAATAAAATAATAGTAGATATGACATATATTATGAATAAAAATTGTAATTTTAAATTTTTCATTAAAAATTATGAATATTTAATTATTTTTATATATAAATATATGCCGTGTCGTGTCATGTAATTTTGAAAGTTTGGCGTGTCGCTGTGTCCGTGTCCGTATCGTGTCCCGTGTCCGTGTCAGTGTTCATGCTTTGAGTTTAAACTAGTCCGGATGAGGGCCAAAACTCTAGCAAGGAAAGCAGCACACGTGGGTCGAGTGAGTTACAGGTCCAACAGCAACCACAACATCAAATGGTAACTTGGGCCAAGGCTGGAATTCATAAACCGAAGTATTTTTATGTTGGGCTTTTAGAAACTTAAAATGCTTCATCCTTGTCTTTAGCTACAAAACCACGTAATATTAATGAAGCTTTGAGCCAAACACATTGGAAGAAGGCCATGTTGAAGCAGAAACTCATTGATACCAAGTGTGGGTTTTTAATAAAACCAAGTTCAAACCAGATGCTTCCATCTTAAAGCACAAAGCATGTCTAGTTGCAAAGGGGTTCCAACAAGCTAGCTGTTGGGACTTGGGATTGATTATGATGAGACTTTCAATTTTGGAATTAAACCTACAACAAGGTGTATTGTGTTAACTCTTGTGACATTTAATTGGGAAATACGTCAACTTAATGTCAACAACACTTTTCTCAATAGGTACCTTCAAGAAAAAGTATATATGAACCAACATGAAGGTTTTACATATCCTAAATATTCTTTTCATGTGTGTAAATTTATAAAACTCATTTATGGTCTGAAACAAGCTCCTAGTGCCTGATATGAAAGACTAATAACAACATTGTTGTAGCGGGGATTAGAGGTGCACACGGGTTAGATTTTAGCCAGACTTGAGACCTAGCCCAAGACCCGGTCGGGTTTTGTTCAACCCTTACTGGGAATTTCAAAATGTTCGAAGTGACATCTCTTTATTATTTCTTTAAACTAAGAATTTAGTAGTATTTGTCCTAATTTATGTGGATGACATACTTGTAATATGAAATAACATTGAATTTCTAAGATCCTTTTTACAGAACTCGAATTCTCTATTTGCCTTGAAAGACTTAGGACCTTTGTATTACTTTCTTGGGTTAAAAATCTGTATATATAAATGCTATAAGGATTTACTTGACCTAGAGCAAATACATTATGGATCTGCTGAAGAGATTAAAGATATCAGATTGTGCTCTAGTATTGATGGAGCACTAATGGAGAATCCCTCTAGTATCAGTAGCTAGTTTGTGTGTTCTATTTTGACAGTACACTTGTTTCTTGAAGCTCTAGAAAGCAACGTGTGGTGTCTAGATCAAGTACCGAATTTGAGTATCGAGCACTAGCTAATGATACAGCAGAAATCAAGTGGTCATGTTCAATGTTATTTGAGCTTGATGTGCATTTGAAACATCCTTTTATGATTTAAGTGATAATTTAAGTGCTCAAGCTTTGGCAGCAAATCTTATGCAACATGCTAGAAGTAAGCATATTGAAATTGACATTCATTTCATCCGAGATCAAATTTTTGTCTAGATAGATTAATTTGCATCATGTTCCTTCTGCTCTTCACGTAACATATTGTCTTACCAAGGCATTGACACATTCACAATTTGCTCAACATAGATCCAAATTCAGGCTAGCTTTAGTACCCTCTCGTTTGAGGGGGTTGTTGGTGTAAATTGTAATTAGTATATTAAAATATGTGAGCTGTATTCAGTAATCAGTAGCTATTATTTGACCTACACGTGTATGGTGCTTATGTACTATCATTCACTGTCTATAATCATTTGTACCCTAAGACCCTTTGTGTATATATTATTTTTTTTTTTTTTGCCTGAACCCTGTGTGTATTATGCTGTATATATATGTATATTATTGAAACATAATTCATTGAAAGCAAAGCCACACAAAATAAATTCTGATTCTGATGTATTCATTTATTAATACAATTATTGATTCAATTATATTTTTTTGAATTATTTTTACAATTTAACAATGGATAATTACTCTTCCAAAACAAAGAATTCACTACGTTTCAGTGAAAGACAAAATTATAAACACAATTATCTCTAAATTAATAGAGATTTTGCTCCAACAAAGGAATCTACACTAATCTCTCAAATTTTTGTAATAATCAATTCAACCTGTTTATAATTAATAACAAAAGATTTTTCCCCACAAAAAGGGATCTGCCGAAATAATCTCTTTCTAGCATATTTTTCCCCACTTTTTGTTGCAATTGAATTGGGGTATGAATTACTATTTTGATGAAAAAAAATTAGGGATATGAACTATCAAGTACATAGTTATTAAAACCGGACCGGCCGGTCCGACCGGTTGAACCGGGAACCGGTCATTAGGCTGGTCCGAGTCGGTTTAATAACCGGCCAAGCAGAGAACCGGCCAAAAACCGGGCGAACCGGCCTGAACCGGAGTCAAACCGGTTGAACCGGTCCTGGTTTATTTATTTATTATTTTTTTTGTTGATTTTTTTGGTCTTTTTTTATAATTATGGGTCAAATATTAGAGAATGTTGATTATGAACCAAAATTTGATAGAGAAAGTGATCATAAAATGTCACTTGATGATATTATATTGTTGAACATTATGAAAATTGATTATCTCTATATTAATTCATGTTAATTTATGAAAATTGTATTAATATATTAATGTTATAATTGTATTTTGTAACCTAATTATGAATATTTGAATTAAAATTTTATCATATATAGGTTTTTTTTATTATTTTTAATTTATTTATTTATCAACGGTCCGACCCCGGTTGGACCCCGGTTGAACCATTGAACCTTGAACCCCTCCTTCGGCCGGTTCAATGACCGGTCCGGTTTTAATAACCTTGATCAAGTATACAAGTAAGTCTCAGTTGTTGAAATAATTTAATAATGATAAATAATTAAAAAAATGGTAACTTTTTAGAACTAATTTTTTTTTATAAGCAAGAAAAATATATTAGATAAAAGTCAAATGACACTTATAATCGTTAAGAGATTTCAAAATTAAAACAACAGAAGAAGCATAAAAAGTAAACATTGTTGAACTATTAGACGATTGCACATAAATAAGTCCTATACGAAAGATATCTTGATGACGAACGGATCCTACAAGAAATAAATCATGAGGATGAAACACAAAATGTGTTGTCAACAAATTGTTTACCATCATACTCACTATTGATCAAGAAAAAAATCATTATGCCAACTGCAGATGTCATTGACTTCCACTCAAACTTGCTAATAAAGTCCGAAAACATGATCAAAATATGAGAGTATCAGATTCACACCAAAGATGTCGCAAACTTTGCCAAGGATTCAAAACTAGAAAAACATAATCAAATCTGACAGGAAAACCACAAGGAGACTGATATTTGGGTTTATTAAAGAAAAAAGAGAAGCGAGGAACACGACCCAAAGGCGGAGTGGAGCACGACCCGAAGGCAGTAGAACCACGACCCAAAAGCGATAAAGAGAAGATGAGTATTTGAAAGACGAGTAGGTCTTTTTGAAGAATTGAATAGTTATTGATTATGCTTAATTCGTAACTTCTTAGAACCAATCAATAATATAGTTTGGTAAAAATTCAAATTTGACCGTATACTTTAGGTAAGATATAAATTTACTAGGATTTCATTGATTTTACGATTTTGTATATTAGATCTTATGATTTTATACCTTATTGATCTTATGATCTTATTACCGGTCCTACAATTTTATTGAAATATGACAACTCTTAAATAATTTTATACTTAAAAATGAATTTTATACTATTAATTACGTTACTTATTTGTATATATAATGAAAAATGAAAAAATAAAATGAATATGTTTTGACATTCAAATTAATTAAGTGGTAAACATATTATGAATGATTATTAGTTATTTATTTTTATGAATAATCTTTATGTGTAAATATTTAAAATATATTATGTTACTTTATGTATATATATAAATATATATTTATAGTTTTTTTAAATTTGTAGGATCTTACGATCTACGATTCGATTTTACAATTTGATTTATTTCATACCTTTTTTATCTTAATTAAGATCTCGATCTTGACAATATTTTATAAGATTATAAAAACTATCTAGGTTGTTGGACACAAATTGTAAGCGGGTATAATATGATAAATATTTTATAAACATTGACTTTTTTTTCATTTTTTGTCATATTTTAATCTTCCATAACTGAGTAACGTTAATGTTGAAGATTTAAATTTTTGTTGTGTCAAATAAAATCGACATTGAGAAAATAATAATTTTTAATTAACATCCTATATAATTATGTAAGTTAAAAACATTAAATATTTTTGGCCGAATTAAAAACATTAGTTTACATCCTATATTTTATAATGAGAAAACTAGCAATCTGGTCCCTGAATTTTGCATTCACTGGTAGATAGGTCCCTGAATTTTGGAAATTACACAACCTGATCCCTGAATTTTACAAACGTTATACTAATAGGTCCCTCCGTCAAAGTGGTGTTACAAAAAAACTTAGGTGGCGATAACAGACGCTGATGTGTCCCGTTATGTCAGCATCCGTTATCCTAAAAAAAAGTGTCACGTTTGAAAATAAAAGTCACATCATCTTTTCCATTTAAAAAAAATTGTTGGGCAAATAGGTCCCTAACACATTTTTATTCCATTATTCTCAATTCCCCCTCTTTTTTATCATTTTCATTCATTTTAGTCCCAAATCCTCAAAATAAAATTGTAAAGTGTCTCAAAGCTCTTTCAAACATTCTAATTTAGTCCTTAAAAAAATTAAGGACCCTAAACCCTATACTCTAAATCCCTAAAACATAATTTTTTTAATATTCATCTTCATCCAATTTAGTCATTAAAAATATTAAAAATCCTAAACCTTAAAATCCTAAAACCCTAAACCCTAAACCTTGAAATCCTAAACTATAAACTCTAAAACCCTAAAACCCTAAATTCCTAAAAATTAATTTTTTTAATCTTCATCTTCATCCAATTTAGTCCTTAAAAATATTAAAAACCCTAAACCCTAAATCCTAAAATTCTAAAACCCTAATCCTAAAGCCTAAAATCCTAAAACCCTAAAATGATTTTTTAAAAAAAAAAACTGATTTTCCCAGAATCAAACACGCCCTAATTTCTTCATCTTCATCATCCTCACGCCATCTCTCGATCGTCCTCTTCAAGAATCAAACTCTGATTCAACGAAAGGAGAATTGGATCGATCAAATCCATCTACAAGACCATAATTGAAGCGAATAATCATGAAACGGAATACAAAGCCCAAAAAAAATTGCAGATCGATTTAGGGTTTCGCAGTGATTTCTGATTTGATTTTCATTTTCGTTTGTTGTGGGTTTCTGATAGAAATATATGGTAATGGGTTTCGCCTATTTTAGTAATTTTTGGGTTTTGCAGGAATCACAGCAAAATTTTGACTAATTTTAGTATTTTGTGGGTTTCTAATCTAAATCGTTTAGGGTTGAGAGAGATTGAGAGAGACGATGACGATGACGATGACAGAAAGTTTAGGGTTTTAGGGAAGGATGCAGATTGGGAAGGATTAGATTGAAGAGATGACGATGGCGACATGTGGTGGTGGTGATGGAGATGAAGATGAAGATAGAGATGAAGATGAAGATGATGGGTTTAAAAAAAATTGGATTTAGGCTCCTGCGTTTTTTTAATTAGGGTGTGGAATCAATTTAGAGGTTTAGGGTTTTAGGGTTTCAAGGTTTAGGGTTTTAGGATTTTAGGGTTAGGGTTTTTAATATTCTTAAGGACTAAATTGGATGAAGATGAAGATTAAAAAAATTTTAAGTTTTAGGGATTTAGGGTTTAGGGGTTTAGAGTTTAGGGTTTGGGGTTCAGGGTTTAGGGTTTTTAATATTTTTAAGGACTTAATTGGAATGTTTAGAAGAGTTTTGGGACATTTTACAATTTTATTTTGAGGATTTGGGACTAAAATGAATGAAGATGATGTAAAAGAGGGGGAATTAAGAATAATGGAATAAAAATGGGTTAGGGACCTATTTTCCCAACGAATTTTTTTTAATGGAAAAGTTAATGTGGCATTCTTTTTCAGACGTGCTACTTTTTATTTTAGGATAATGGGTGCTGAAGTGGCAGTTAACGGCCACGTCAACATATAACGGGACACATCAGCGTCCGTTGCCGCCACCTAAGTTTTTTTGTAAAACCACTTTGACGAAGGGACCTATTAGTATAACGTTTGTAAAATTCAGGGACCGGGTTGTGTAATTTCCAAAATTCAGGGACCTATTTGCCAGCGAATGCAAAATTCAGAGACCGAGTTACTAGTTTTCTCATTTTATAATAATAGTCAAACAGTCATCTATAATTGTAATAAGTTTTTCTTTGTGTTTGTTAAGCTTTACGTGCAATCTAGTGTTATAAATTATAATGTAACTCTTTGAAGATTGTTGGGTTAAATTTTAAGTTTGATCACAAATAGACATTTTTTATGCAAAACAAAATTTATACTTATTTAGTTACCAAAAAAAATATACTAATTTAATTTTTTTTTTAACATTTGAGATATTTTATAATTTTATATAAATTATAAGACCAAACTGTAATATTTGTTAAAGTATAGTGTCAATTGCTTCAAGAAATTACTTTCTCATTATTTGTCACCATTAGATTATTTGACCAATTGAAATTACGCCACTTCACTTGTTACTACAACAAGTTGCATTTGCATGTATAATACAAGTTATATTATAAACTTATACACAAATGTTGAATAGTACAAAGATATTAGTCTCCAAATATTATATGTATAGTAAAGTTTATTTTATTTTTTTTGGATTGCCTAAGGTATCTCTTAGCCCGACAGGCCAATGATTAATCCTTCACGGATTTGTATTCTATTTAAGGGTCTGTCGTTGGCCAATTGGTTGTTGCATACACAAGGCGGGATTCGAACCCCCGACATTTGCTTAAGCGACCTAGTGAGCTCGACTACTAGACCAATCAAACTTACAATTAATTTTATTTGATTCTACCATATCAATCAACTTTTGGAGTGAAAATTATAATTTCAATATCTGACCCAAAATGCACAAACATATCACCACCTACCTTAATAGAGATTTTGGCCAAAAAAAAAAAAGAAAAACCTTAATAGAGATGCACTATTTAGGTTACTAAATTTACTATCCATACAATAAGAGGCTATCCTTGAAGATGCACTAAATTTAGTAGCCTCTTATTGTATTTGGATAGTAAATTTACAAACTGGGGGCTAAAACTACCACAATTGACCCATCTCTAGGATTTGAAAGTATTAATGATTTAATAGAATTTGGAGAAAAAAACAAGAGGCATGGAAGACAAATAACTTACACATTTTATTGCATCCAACTAATGCAAAACTTAATCATCTTTATCTTTTCCTAAATATATCAAGAATTTGTCGGACTTTAACATGCATAGTTACATATAACAACAAGTAAGCAAGTGTCTTTCCTGATCCAGCCTTCATAATGCCTATCAAATCATGCCCTTTAAAGCTATTAGGCCACTATGAGCTTGAATAAGTGTAGGTCACGCTCAACTAAACCCGAGTTTTAAATTTCTTACAATAAATATTTAAGATTAAATCAAGTTAATAAAATAAATATATTGTTAATATAACATCATGTCTTTATCTCATTGAAACATTCCTCATATCAATAATATATGCCAATTAATTTTCAAAGACCAAACAATCACATGAACTCATATTAGTAAGGGGTTCTTTTTTTTTCTTGAATTGTATAAAATACGAATTTAATAGTACAAGACTATATTTAGTGTTTCTTTTGAGACAAAGAAGGCAAGAAAATATCAAAACAGAAAATAGTATATTGAGACAGTATATGTAGTGTTTCTTTAAATTGAGACAAAGACAAGAAATTATCAAAATAGAGAATAATATTATTAAAATTTGGCCAAAGAAAACAGTCATTTAAAACTTGTATTTCGTTGTTATATATTTTGTATTAAAATTTTATATCAATTAAATTCATATTTAGTATTTGTAAATAAAATAAATTTAGATACAGTTTGTAATATATTTGCTATCAAATTCCTTAATGCTATAATAAAAAATCATTTAAAAATTTTTATATAAAGTCTTGAAATCCAAAAAGAAAATTCATTAACAAGTGATGTGATAAATATATATATATATATATATATATATATTCTTTTCCCTTTGTTTTGATCAGAATATTTTATTTTGGTACCTTTTCTTTGTCATTTTTTTTTTGTATTATACGTTTTGTTTGGGACCTCTGTTTTTGTAAGATTAGATAAAAAGGCCTAGGCCCATTTTGTTTGCACTATTAACTTCTTTCCCCCTTTCTCTCTACGATGGGCCAAATTTATCGGGCTTGCATTTATAGTGTCAAGCCCAAAGGCCCATGACGATACTATACAACCATTCCTTTCACTAGTCATGGAATATTTTTCATTTTCATGGGAGAAATTCTTTTTGGTTCTTGAATTTATGCCAAATTTGTGATTTAGTCCATTAATAATGAAATTACACTACTCAATTCCTTAAATAAATCAATGTCAATTATCTAATCCTTAAAACGTTAACGGTTATCCCTTCAAAAGATAGGGTTGTTAAATACTTGTGTAATCTCGTTAAATATCATTGTCAGGATATATCAAATAAAAGAAGAAATAGCTTACAAGAAAAAAAAAAAAAAATCTCCCAATTGAAGAAATTCTCATGATCTCCCAATACTTAAGGGCAAGTTCACTTTATAACAATGTTGTCAAAACTATATTAGATTAGAGAGTTCGACCGGTCCAATCACTAGCTAGACTGAAAAATGAATTGGTTCAATTTTAAAAATCATTTTGCTAGTTGGATCGAGTTGGATCTATTAGAATCAAGTGTTTACCGTTAAACCAAAAGCTATAATTATTAGCAAGGATACAACTTTATTTTCTTAACTCACAGTAAAGCATATGGCCAAAAGCCATGGTTCGACTATGACTTGACCTCACACATAAACCTCCGCCATGGGACAATTGATGCTACATCTTCGCTAACAATCTTCCTCTCAGTGATTGTCCTCCTGGGAATGAAACCGATGACCTTGGCTCTGATACCAATTGTTAAGATCAAACGCTTATCATTAGACCTGAAGTTATAGCTATTAGCAAGGGTATAACTTTATTTCCTTAACCTACAATAGAGCAAACATCCAAGCGTCATGATTCGACTATGACTTGGCCTCACACCTGGACCTCCGTCATGGGACAATTGATGCTACATCTTGCCTCACAGAATAAAAAATAACTAAATAGAACTACCAAAATCGAGTTAGACTGATAAATTACTAAAGAATTGTCTGGAGATTGGACATTAATGTAATCTATAATTCTACTAGCTAATTTGAGATTGTTAGCAGTCAATAATGATTGCAATCTCACATGAATGGATTAATGTGGCTGCTAAACTTAACTGATCATTATCATTATTATCTCTCCAACGTATGAGTTAATTCAGTTGAAAAATTTTTATGCAGTGGGAAGGTTTGGAAGAAAGGTAGTTATCTCCTGATATGTAATTAATATTGATATCTCCACATTAAATTCAATTTTAAAAATGGTATAAACCTAATATTATGGTTGCTTTTATCCTTCTCTTTTTTTTTTTTTGTCCGAAAAATAATTCATTCAAAAGCAAGGCAAAACTAAGCACAATACAAACGAAAACAAAGTAAAAATAGTCAATCCCTCCCTAGCATAAATAGCAATACTAGACAAGATATCAACTGACGAAGGTGGGGGGTTTATAACCCATCCAAGAGGATCTATCCTCGTTTTAGACAAATTGGCAAGATAATCAACTGCCAAGTTAGCGGATCTAGGGATCCAACTAAAGCTACAACCATATAAAAAATAGGAAACATAAATAAATTCATCTAAAAGAGACAAAACCCTTCCAAACAGGAAGGCAGGAAACCCCAATTGTTGTTCTAAAAAAAGACATAAATAGACTCAAAGCAACAATAATAAGATAATAAAACGAAACGACGTCATGGAAGAATACCCAAAAATCAGAATCAAACTAGGAAGCCGTTGTGGAAGCCAGAAGCCGTTGCGGAATGCCTAATCCAGATTCCCTACCACAAAACACCGCCATGGGAGCCTTGATTCAGAATACCGTCTCCACAAAACTCTATAACCAAAGGGAGGGCCACCGCCGTTGTCTCAGCGATGACCCAAAGTTTCACTCAGAAAAACTCTCACGGCAGAGAGGGTTTTCTCTCACGAAGGAGAGGTTTTTAAAAATGAAAATAATGGAAAAATGCTTTTATCCTTCTCAATGTTGTTTGCTAATTGGAAATAGAAAATATACTTGCAAAACATGTTCTGGAACAGTTTGGATGAAGATGTCTTTTAAACATTTTCATAAAATAATTAATGAACTTTCTGCACTTCTTCAAAATGTGAAAAAGGTCAAATCAAAAAAAATTGCAAGGAGTATATACTAAACAGATTTTATTAAATATTAAAAATTTCAAAATTTCAAAATTATTTTTTAAAATAATAGAGAATAAAAATTGATTACAATTTTGTGGACCAAGACACTAAATCTGATCATAGATGGGACTTTTATAAATAAAGATAGAGTTCATAACATAATAATAATCAAAATAAAAACTTTGGGCCAAGCCCCTTTTATACAAATGGGCCCCTTTTATTTAGTTTTTTTTTTAAAAGAAAACACTAAGTTCATTTTTTATGAGTTTTTATTTTTCCAAGTCATTCACTTTTTATCAGTTCGGATAGGTTTCTCAACTTATGATCAAGTCTAAACTAGTAATACACCCTAAGTTTTGAAGGCTATAATTGAACAAATCTCACAATTGAAAGGACCAAATAATCAATTCATTACATGAAACTATATATGTTAGGCACTTGCATTCATCATTAATCAATACCTTAATAATAAATAGTTAACCACTCTCCCTCTCTCATGCATATGCATTTGTAGCACATTCAATTTCATATAAAAACTAATGAATTATATTGTAGCCAT
Organism: Chamaecrista fasciculata; assembly: GCA_003254925.1. NCBI lineage: Eukaryota > Viridiplantae > Streptophyta > Magnoliopsida > Fabales > Fabaceae > Chamaecrista > Chamaecrista fasciculata. Next base: position 9,679 of record QANZ01025555.1, on the reverse strand, counting down.
AAAGGTCTTATTATGGAGAGAATGTGTGATTGATGATATATGGATAAGAACTTGATAGTGACTCAAAAAGAGATCATATATTGATGCTATTTATCATCACCTGAAATTGTAAGTAAAAACTAAAAATGTAAAATACACGAGTGTTCTGTTCATTTGGATCAGGTTTGGAAACATAGCCTTTCAGCCAAAAGCTTTTTGGATATGGCTCCAACTCATCACCTTACACTCAAATATGTGGCATTCCCATCTCTTATAATTAAGTAATGATATGTCTGTTTCATTGTTTCCTTTTCTCATAAATCATCAATTCACCACTTTCCCTCCTTAATTTGAGTTTTCACTTTCAGGAACATCATTTGGTCCAATATAATTAATGTCCTTTTGCAAATTGTTTTTGGTTTTTAAATGTGTTGTCCTTCATTCTGTAAGCCACTCTTAATTGATGGACAAAAAAATGAATTGGGCTGGATTTGAATCATATGTAGGCTAGATATGTTAATAATCTTCGGTCAATTATGCAACAACTTCTTCAGTGAATTCTAAGTTTTAGCTTGAATTATCAGTTGTAAGTTCTTGATTGAACCCAGAAGTTAATTCATTGATATGTGTACAGTTCAACAGTACATATGAATACAAAATGAACTAGACAACTCATGAAAAAGAAAGAAGTCAAAGAACACACACAACTACTACATATTATTAGAGTAATTTAACATTCTAGTCCCTAGCTAGATTATATAGGATCCATCATTTTCGTCCTTAAATTTTTTGAAATGTTTTTTTTTTGGTTTCCGAAAATTTTTAATTTGTTACAAGTTAGTCCCTCTATGAACACCCGAACAATGTATAAGTCTATCTCTAAAGTGAATAAATTATATTGAATTATGAATTTTGGAAGACTAAATCAAATATTTCAAAAATTCAATGATTGAAATAACAGCCTAATTGTATGACTAAATTGATAGTTTACTTTATATACATATAGGGGTACGTGTTTGTGTGTGTATATTTGTGACTAGGGATGACTATCCTATCTCTCTTATCCTACATCAATGGATACATTGAAACTGCTAGCCTCGTGCTAAAATGTAGGGTCTTACTTGAAGATGAATGCTGACTGTACATGTTTCCATTGAAAGCAAAAGCTATATTTGTTTTTGTCTTCTCACAGAAATTAAATAGTGATGGGAGAAAATACGTGTTCTTCACATAAGGGATAAGATTGAGTTCAGTTCTCATCCTCCAAATCAATCTCTCTTGCTGCAAAAATAACAATTAAAACATGTCATGCAATGAGCTAGAGAGGATGAAAGAAGCCAAAACTATCCAATATTAACTCTTTTTTTTTAAAAAAAAAAAACAGACTAGAATAATTAAACTCATGGTATATTTCCTTCACTTAAAAAGTGAAAGAAAGAAAGTGTGTGAAAAATGTAGGGTTATGGTGCCATTTGGTAATGTGGTCCAACAAGCTAAAGTGACAAAGTTGGCATCTCTTTCCCACTAGAAAGGGCACTAAACCTGTGGTGGTGAACACAAAAAGAGAAAAAGGCCATATTCATACTCTTTAGCCTATGAAATAATAATAATAATAATAATAATAATAATAATAATAATAATAATAATAATAATAATAATAATAATAATAATAATAATAATATAGAAGATATATATATTTATAAATTAAGAGGAAAATTCTTGTTGTTAGGGATGAGAACAGATTAATTGTGTTGGGTTGGAAATGAAATTCAACCCAACCAGTGCTCTAACTTGTAGATTGGATTTGGTGGAATTTATTAATTTTGAACTTCTCAACTTGAATCAATCCAGCTTGCAAATGATTAGATCGGACACAATTAAATTTGCAAGTAGTTATTTATACAAAAATAAATTTCTTTATATATCTATACAATATAGATTAATTAATGGCACATAATTCTATAAACACAAGTTCATAAATATATCATAGATCTTAACATAAATATACAATATATAGGTCAAAGTGCACTTTTGGTCCCCATAACTTTGGCAAAGGTCTCAATTTGGTCCCATAACTTTTTTTGTTGCAATTTTGGTCCTATAACTTTGGCAAAGATCTCAATTTGGTCCCATAACTTCTTTTTGTTGCAATTTTGGTCTCATAACTTCTGAAAAAGTCTCACCGTTGGTTCCAAGTTGATTTCTATCCATTTCTGTTGTTAAAGATGATCTGACATACTGAGTTGAATGATGACGTGGCAAATATGGGTGATGTGGATTTAATGGTAGATAATGGATAGAAATCAGTTTGGGACCAACGGTGAGACGTTTTCAAAAGTTATGAGACCAAAATTGCAACAAAAAAAGTTATGGGATCAAATTGAGACCTTTGCCAAATTTATGGGACCAAAATTGCAACAAAAAAGTTATGAGACCAAATTGAGACCTTTGCCAAAGTTATGGGACCAAAAGTGCACTTTAGCCTATATAATATAACACATATAAATAAATAAATAATTTTTATATATATGCGAATTCATGAATTGAGTCGATTTTCAAATATCAAAACTTGCAACCCAACTTGCACATATACAATTTCAAAAAGTTAGAAATTGGAACCAAACCGACTTACGAATCTAAATCAACTCATTCATATTGATTCAATTTTTGTAGATTTGTGATTGAGCATCCATAATCTTTGATATATATATGTTCTTTTCATTTTGAGTCTCTTTTAATCATTTTCCTCTTGTACACATAGATGTACTTGACCTATATATATAGTATATGCATATTGAGAAATTCTTGTATGGACCAAAGGTGGTTGTACATGCATGTGATGTGAGGCAACAAGAAAATGCAATTTGTTACAAAAGTGCACAAGACAAGGTTTAGAACATGGGGGTGTTGGGCCTACCAATCTAACATTATAAGTCCCAAGTAACAAAATAGGCAAAACACAAGCCACAAAGAGAGAAAGTAAAGGTAGAATGGATTGGGTTGATTTACATGTAAGCAACAAAATGGGATGTTTCCTAGCAACTTCAAATCTTTGAAGGCACTCTGCTAATTAATTCAACCATAAATAATGTGTACTATATATGGCTCATGCCCTAACTACTTTCTGTTTCAAACCACCCTATAACTAAAACATTGACTTCACCTTCACTCACTACATAATATCTATCTTGTCAAACTCAAAAATATCTAAAATAATTGTATATGTCTATATACATTTTTTTAATTGAGAACAAAATATATATTAGCATTCAACTAATTAAAGAGTATTTTACTTTGTTTATCTAAGTTTAATTAATTCTTCTATAGCAACCTAAGAGTAAAATTACTAATGCATTTGATTCATATGAAAGAAGTGTACTATTCTTAAAAATACACATAAAAAAAAATTAAATTATTTTAAAGACCCTTGATCAAAGACAAAAAAAACACATGATTTTGGAAGGTATATTTTTCCACTGGAATATGCAATATCAATATTATTCGTCAACAAATAGTGTTGCACATCATGCTTTATAGCTACTAGAGTTATATTTATTTTTCGCAACATCAATACTATTATATATGTCTTCGGGGGTGTTCGGGGTGTTTTAGCCGTCCTCTTCCAAAAGACATATATAATACTATAGTATTATAGTTTATAATATAATAAATTAAAAAATAATTTAAAAATAAAAAAAATTCAAATAACTCCACTAACTTTCTTGACTGTCTCAAAAGTTTCTCCCAATTATCTTTAAAATATATAACTACCTCTGAAATCTTATATAATAAAATTTAAAATTTAATTATTTATAATATTTTATATAATTTAAATAATTTCATATTTTACATTCATATTCTCTAAATTTATATCGAATCAACTAATTAATTAGTCATTGAATAATTGAAATGCACTATTTAATCTCTAAATTATTGCAATTGTCAATAATTTGATCCCTGTGTCAAATTTAGGGACCAAAACGTAAAAAATTAATACGAATTCAATGACCCAAAGGTATAAATTCATAGAGTAAAAAGTATAAAATCAGTTCAAATTCAGGGATCAAATCATCACTAAAGACCAAATAGTTGACAATTGAAACATTTTAGGGATCAAATTGTATATTTTAATTATTCAAAAATTGATTAGTTGGCTTAGTGTAAATTCAAGAATCAAATAGTTAGTTTTCTGTAAAAAATTTAGCATTTAATAATTAAGAAAAAATTAGGCCAAACTCAATATAATCTTGAGCTACACTTCTTCAACAATGATAAATGAGTTAGGTTAAGTACAATAAATAATGATAAACATTTACAGAATGCGAAGAAAACATGATCAGCTATAATAATGTCATATTATAGACATGATCACGAGAATAATAAGTGAAAACAATGCAATGACATGTGTTTCCTTTGTTTATTCCTTTTCCTTTCGTACATTATTAAATGTTATCTGTTTGGAAGGCAATTAGAAAAACAAATGGGTGATTGGTGAGGCATCACATTACAAGATTGAGACCTTTACCAATGTGATGGTAATTAAGTATATTAATTAATTAGTAATCATCAATTATATTTGTCCCTGATAGGCTTTGATTATAGGTCTAGTATCATCTCATTCAATATTTCAGAGTTATATACTATATATCCTATTGAATAACGTGTATTTCTATATGATATATAAACATATATTCTTATCAAGATTTTTTTTTAAATGTCATGTCATGAGTAGCATTAATTGAAAGTAATTATAATCGACACACTATATTTCTTTTACAAATGAATTTGGATCTAAGTTCATTAAATTTTTTAGAAGCTAATTATATCCTTTTTGCTAAAACCAATCTACTTTAATTTCTTATCTTAAGATCTTGAGTCACTTATCACTATAGACTAACTTCTTTTGATTATATATAAATTGTCAAACAAAAATAAAAACATAACTATAGATATATACACCCAAATGTTCGACATAAGCCATTAAGAATAAATGATATTCTAATGAGTAAATTTCATTTAATTATATATATTCAGAATGCCAAATTAATGTATATATCTACAAAAAATTGACAAAGATTTAATGACCATGATTAAATTTAATTAAAACAAATAAAATCATATTACAATCTTTTAAATCGAAAAAATCAAAATTGGTTGAAACTCAAACCTAACACTATCATTGAATAACTTTATTAGAACCATGCCTTCCTTTTGTTTAATTAAGGAGTAAGGAAGCTTATGATAACTACTCAAACAAGAAAAGTGATTCTTTTTTTCGTTGTGGCCTTGTGGACTTTAATCAAACACTTATGGTGACGATTTCAAAGCTCCAAAATATTTGAAATTTGAAAACAAAAGTGGCACATACATAAATATGTCTGTGCATGAACATATATGATATATAAAATATTACTGTGGAAGAGAAAGACAAGATGAAGACTTTTTTAACCAAAATAATCCTTGTAATCTGAGCCCTTTAAACAGCTTCAATTTAATTATGGTAGATATATATAGTGACGCCATTAGTGTTTGATGCTTGAGATATTAATGTGCCTAGAATTAATTTTGTGCCAAACATATTCATGTCTAGGCCTCTAGGGTATATTTAATTATATGACCATCCACCTTTTGAAACTTAAGGGTGCTTTTGGGGAAATGGTTATAAAACCATTATAAATTTATTATCTCCATTTTTAATACATAACTTGAACTACAGTACAATAAAGTTGTTTGTTTATCAATTATAAACTCATTACAAAAATATTATTTCATTACAACATCATTTCATTACACTTTTCATCCCAATTACTAACATACCCCTATTCAAATACCTATAATTACCTATACTCTAATACAAATATAAAAAAGTTATTTGACAAAATAGTAATTTTCAATATCCTCATTTATTACACGTACAACTTTCTCTCTCTATTCATCATTTATTATTATTATTCTTTTATCTTTTTTTTAATCATACCTCACCTCTCTCTCTCACATATATATATATATATATATTATAATTATAATATATATACACATTATTTTATAAATATATTATATTATATTATAATTTATTATTTAATTAAAAAATTATTTTAATCCTTAGAATTATATCAACTTAACAAGTCAATATGTGAGTACTCAAAATATACAATTTTTGACCAACAAGTGTTTTGTGTAGTGGTGGCGAGCTACCCCCTAAGTGAGAGGACCCAAGTTTGATCCCTTGAGTCGACATTATTGGGAGGGCTCAACCATTTCGTCTCTATAACCCAAATGAGATTAGTCTTCGCTTAGACCCTTACACGGATAGCCCAAATGAAAAATATAAATTTTGGTCCCTTCTCTAGTATATATGGGTAATATTTTTTGTAGTATAAAAATTTTAAAATAAAATTGAAAAGCAATAATCTTTCAAATAAATTATTTTTTTTCAAATAATTATCTTATTTTTGATCGGGTTGGCCCATACTACTTTTTTATTATGTATATATTTATTTTTTTCAATTTGGTCCCTCTTAATTTTTTTCCTCAATTTGATCATTCACAATTTGTTTTTTAGAGATTAAATTGACAATAAAAATTTATGAATGGACAAAATTGTAAAAATAATATTATTTGAAAGATCAAAATATAATTTTAACTCAATAAAAAATAATTTTTATTTTATTTTCTATTTTTACGAGCCGACAGATTGAATTGAGTTGCGGACTCAAAATTTTAAAACTTGTAACCCAACTCAAATCATAGTAAACTCAAATTTTTGAACTCAAATCAAACTAAACTAACGAGTTGGTTTAATTTTGACGAGTTAGTCCAACTCATTAAACACCTCTAATCATATTGATTAGATGAAAACATTATTCAATATTTTTAGTTTCAATATATTTAGATATTTGATATGATGTTAAGAGTCATTAAACACATAATAGAAATATAAAATCACATATCCATCACTTACAAAAACATAATGAAATCATCCATGTGTCATTCTTTAAAATTACTTTGCAGGGTAAATCACTACTATATTTTAAAAGAAAAAAGAGGAGTGTCATCTCCCTTCTCTCTTCTCCGCAAAGCCAAAGCCATCATTCATCATCTATGATCATTTGGGGTTGTCGTTGTTTTGTAATGGTATCTCTCTACGCTTTCTTTTCTAGTTTCAATTATAGATCTGAAGGGTCAGTTCGTTTCCGTTTTTTTTAAAATTTGTTTTGATTATAATCATAGTTTGATTATAATCAAAGTTGATTATTTTTGTAGTGGTGTTTAGATGATTGTTGATTATTTGGTGTGAAATTATTAAAATGGGTATGTAATGATTGTGGTAGGTGGATAAAAAGTAAGGAAATTGATAAATTGTATAGGGGTATAAATGGAAGAAAAAGTTGGAAAAAGTAAGATGTGATTTGATTATAATAAAAGTGTGTTTGGATGTGATTGTTGTTTAGAAAAAAAAACAAAAATGTTACTGTTTTCCTTGAAAAGCGTGAAATCTTGATTATTTTTGTGTGTAAGTGGGGGGATGATTATCCAAATCGGTGCACCGTTTCATTTTTGCCTACGAAATGGTGCACCAAAAAGGAGTAAAATGTCTTCTAGTTGTTCGACATTCGGTGCACCAGCGAAGAAATCGGTGCACCGATTCGCAGTAGATGAGAGAGAAAGTGTAGCGCTGGCGGACCCGAAATTTTCATTCATTTTGGCCTAATACTCAATTGGTGTATGTGAACAATCGGTGCACCAAATACTCAATCGGTCCACCGATTAGGTGGTGTAAATTCCTTATGTGAACAATTGGTGCACCAAATACTGAATCGGTCCACCGATTAGGCGCTGTAAATTCCCTATGTGAACAATCGGTGCACCAAATGTCGGCCTATATAAGCATTTGGCGTCCCAGTCATTCATTTTTTTAACAAACAAATGAATTAACAATGTTCATAGTTCCCTTTCATTTCTATATTTGTGGGCTTTTTCATTCGTCTTTGATTGTCGATGGTACTCTTTGATTGTCGAAATGTGTATGCTATTTAGTTTCTGTCGAGATTGAAAACAAAATTTTGCTGTGATGTAAATTTTCTGTCGAGTAAGAAATCAAATCTAAAACGAAATCGAAAACGAAATCTAAATTTTCTGTCGAGAAATCAAATCTGAAACGAAATCGAAATCGGCGGCGAGCTACAAGAACAACACCAACGACGCTGACAGAGACAAAGCGATTGCTCAGTACAGTGCCTTGTCAGTTCCGTAGCCGTCGAACTTGTGCTTGCGAGATGTCGTGCGTTTCTATTCTTGATTCAAGAAAAGGAATTTTGATCCTCATACTTGGGTACTCGCATAAAAGTCTCAGGAATTTTGATTCAAGATTATGTTCTTCATTGGTATAGAATATGGCTAAATTGCAGAATGAAATACTTTGTCACGGGAGAAGCAGAGACGAGGGAGAAGCAGAGAAGCAGAGAATGGCTAAATTGCAAATTTGATCCCTAAATATTTTGGGCAAAATAACATTTTAGCCCTACACAATAATGAGTAATTGTAAAATGGCCCAATATTTATGGAAATGACCATTTTGCCCTTTGTGATTGGAGATTGAATGTATTAGAGTATATGTAATTATAGGTTTATGTATAGGGGTATAAGTGTAATTGAGTGTGTTTGATTATTTAAGAATCATGATTATAATTGAATCAGGAAAAAAACGTAAACAAACATGTTTATTTTGATTATAATCAAAACAGATTATAATCAAAACAGACCTTTTTTGTTTTCTCATTTTTTTTATCTCTCATCCTTAAATAATCTTAAATATGGATTTAGTCTCCCTTATTTGGTGGTTGTTTTCTAGATCTAGTTTGTCCCCCTTGATTGGTAGTGTTTCTTCATTTTTTTCTTTTGTTGTGTTCAGTTTTCAACTTTTAGCCTCTTCGAATCTTTAGATTTCGCTCTCAGCACTTATATCTTTTTTATGAAGTCAGTGATTTCTTTGATTGTGAAGTTGATTTTTTTTGCTGATAAACAATATGTATAATAGTAAACTTCTTGTTGACAATACATTTAGTGATATTTTTCATCCTTAAGATATCATCCTTATAGAATCAATGTTCCTTATAAGAATTTATGAGCCTGATTCGACTTTTAGTTTATTAGTTTTACAGTCTTTGGTCGTTTGTAAGTGTCACTTGGATTTTATTTAATATATTTTATTTTGTTATAAAAAAAATAAAATGAGGGAGAAATTATTACTTGGATAGTAAATCACTTTACTATATTAAAAAGAAAAAAAAAAAACAGGAGAGATTAAATCTAAAATGAAACCTATATATACACTAAGCGACTAAGCGTCATACTCCTTTATTAATTAGTTATGTTTTTCTATCTTGAACTTTATATTTTAAAATTTCCTAAAAAAACAACCAAAACCCACTTGCAAAACGTCAATATCAGATTAGATGGGGGTTGGGTCAATTAATTTATCTTAAACCCTATTCAGATTAATCCATCTAATTTTGAACCAAATTTATGAAATACAACCTCAAGAAGAAAGAGGCAATAATTGAGAAGAATAGAAGATGATGAGTATGACGACGACGATGATGGATGGATAAGAATGGTTAATGATCATTCTTCTTATGTCCCAACCATGCACTTTTAAGACCACAATTTTTATATTTTAATTTCTTTTTTTTTTTCATTA